>VYZS01002304.1:891-13646 GCA_013400695.1 Neodrepanis coruscans | reverse complement strand
ACATGACAATGTCTGTCTTAGGTTTACAGCTCTAAGTAAAAAACATAGAGCTGCTGGATGGACAGAGTCCAGTATGTAGAGAAAACACTCACTTTTCTTGGAGAAGTTCTCTTGAACTTGTTTTAGTGTGTCTGAATAGCACCTCTTGGCTTTTTGCTTTTCCAAACTTCTTTAGCATTAAAGAACTGCCAGTCATAAAAACACCTTACCTTCTAATAAGAGTTCATACCATTCTTGTAAGCATAGCATTTTTAATTATTTTTTTCTGCTTTCATTGAAAAGGTGAAAGGCAGAATTGTGTGTTCACGGAATAACCAATGAAGACAATATGCAGAAGATGCATTGTTTCCCCCTAAATCTTAAATGACTAAGTGTATGTATATTGACCCACATGTGTGATGCAAATGCAGTACAGAGACGGGAGGATGAAGAAAGGAAAACTCTTGTCCTTAATGTTGTCTAAGTTCTTTAAAGGTATTCCATGGATTCACTTGTGTATTGAGATGATTCCCTTGATCTTACCTGGCTAATTTGCTCTTTCATGTTTTGGAATGAAATCTGCTGATTTGGTCAACAACATGAAGGTGTACAGCAGAACCAGTACTGTTATGGCAAAAGATAAAAGCATAGGTAGAAGTAAAGGCATAGTTGGGCTGCAAATTCCTTATCATGCAAACCTTATGTGTTTGAAAAAAGAAAAAGACCACTTTGGTCAACTTCAAAGACAAGCTTTTGGCTTTGGCAGTCCAGAGAAGAATCAACAGAGCATGTTTGCTGTTAAGCCACTACAAAATAATAAACTTCCTGTGTAAATAATTGTCTATTCCCACAACAGCCCTTGTATGCTGAAAAGATACAGGTATTCAAGGTTCTGATAGAAAATATAGATCCTTCAGTTGAGGTCAACAAGTGGTGATGAGAAGGGAAGGCAGAAGGATGGCAAAGTGTAGGCTCTGTTCATATTTTTTTTCCAAGAGCATCCACTTGAAGAAACCAGAGAAAACGTCCTTGTTTCATTAGTTCATTGTAAAGATCTCCCTTCTGCAATTGAGACATTTAGCCTCTTGGGAAAGACAGCTAAACAGAAATCCATTTACCTTTCACATGTTTTTCATAATTTCCCCTGCTACTTTGGTTAATTAATTATCACCGCTATTTGTGTTTAAACAAGGGGTCTGTCTCCCTCCCTTCTCCCAAGCCCATCTGCTCCTCCATGACCTTGCTTGTGAAGTCATTGCTGTGCTGATTTTGTGAAAGCACAAACACTACCCTAGCAACAGACAGCTGTGTCGCAAAGACAGGGCTATGACCTCACGGCAGGAAGGACTGGGCTGGTAGTGGGGGAGAGATTTTCTCCCACAAACACAGAAGCTTTTGATGATAACAGAGAGGAAGGCAAGACATTATTATATCCAGAACAAATGGTCTTGCTGTTTGACTGCTTCTGCTTTAGAAGTTGTCCATCGCTTTAAATTCTCTTCTTCAAAGACGCTTTCTTAACTTGTATGTTTTTCATGCAAGGGGACTGGTTTCTCCCTCAGATCTCAGCTCAGAAGGTATCTCCAGGAAGGAGATTTATTTAAAGGAAGGATTGATTTAATCACAGAGAACATGGGCCTGAGTTTCTACAAAGCCCGTGAGGTATCCAGATCCCAATTTTGATTTGTTTGATTTGGTCAAACAAATCTAAATCTTAAAAGGCAATCTCATTTTTATTCTGAATGCACAAAAATTTCTGTCTTAGTCTACCCCCACCCAAACTGCCTCTCTTCTGAATGAAATCAGGTAAAGCAATTCAGCAATGAAAGTTTTCTTATATAAATATTTGCATGACTGGATGAGAAGTGGAAATCAGGTCTCATGATCACAAAGCATTTTTAATGTAGATGCAGCAAGACACATCAAAGCTAAATAACATACAAATGGTACTCCACAAACTGTCTGCAGAAAGTGCCTCTATATACATTGATTGTGAGGCTACAGAAAATGTGTCTTGATCAGTCTCTTTCTGTCTTCTTCTTGGCTGATTGCTTGGTTGTTCCATGAACTGCCACAGACTTCAAGCCCGCACACCTCCTTCGTTAGCTAAAAGTAGTCAGTGTTTCAATATAAGCCACCACTGTTTATTGCCTGTTGACAATTTATAGTGCAGTGTGTTATTGTGATAGGCTAATTGAGTCAAAATACCTCTCTGTTTTGAATCCTTTTTTTAATCATGGACTTTTTTGTGATTACATCACACTCCTCCAGATCATAGCATGATAGGACGGTAGCACTTGCATTGCACCTTCACCATATCTCACTCAGCTTAGAGATAGGTAGGACTCAGCAACCCCAGGTTGCAAATGACAATACTGAATCACAGTGAGTGGAAATGATTTCCATGTTTTTTCTTCTGTAGAAAAAAAAACTTTTCCAGATATGAATGTTTGTTATCCAAATGACAAGCCACCACCTACCTTTTCTGATTGTTTGTTTTAGTGTGTAAAGGGAAGAAATACATGGGATATAAGAAGATGACTGAAGGGAGCAACTTAATTTCCAATTAGGATCTGTTTACAACAATTTGGGGAATTTAAGGGATCTAGTTCAAATTTTAAGATTTGACTACTCAGTAGTTGGAGACTGAATATAAGGAAAAATCAAGTCCTTTGTGTCCCATTGAATGGCTCTGACCCAAGTATCATTTTATTTCATGTCTGATTTGTCCTTAATATTCCATCCAACTGCTGCAGCTGTTTACTTTGCATCCCACGTGATTCGCTCCTTATATCTTATGTGGCTCCCTTCTTATGTCCTGCTTGAATTTCACTAGACCATCAACCATTTCTCATCATTTGCCAGTGTCCTAATCTCCGTGTTCTCTGTTTTACAAATACACCTTCCTTTCCATTTTCTCTTCACTTATTTGGAGGAACATGCATACCAAACCTGCTCCACTCACTTGGATATACTAGCATAGCATCCTCTAGGCATTCAGGCAGCTTTGTCTGGTTTGCCCTTGCCATATATATTTGGTTTTGTTGCATTTTGTTCTTACAAAAGTAATTTTCTTAGAGTCCTGCGCATTGAAAAGTATGAAATGATTATTGCTGTCAATTCTAGAGATCCAGCAGCTTCAGATCACTGTAACAGAATAGCTGGATGAACCCAGAAAGAAACTGCCCTTTCTGTTTTGCCATGTAGCCTGTCTGTTCCTTTGCTCTGGTGTAATATCCACTAGAGGACCATGGGGAAAGCTTGTTTTTGGACAGCAGTAATGTTATATTTAAGTATGCTTTATAAAAAAGAAAAAGGGCAAGAAGTTTCTTTAGTTGGTACGTTCTATCAGAGGCAAGATAATAGAATTTCTAAACCCATTGATTTTATGGCATTAAGAATCTGCTTGATAAGTCAGTCTCTGTACACTGGTGATCACTATCTCCAGCTGTATAAGCAGAACTGTCCCCATTTCATTTTCAATAAGAAATTGAGGGAGACTTACATGTGCTAGAAAATATGGAGAAAATAAGTAGCATAAAATCTCTGTTCTGCTGGAGTACGGCATAGCTATTTATTATTAAATACTGTAGGAGTCAGAGAGAAACAGAGTTGGAAAATGTATGAGCAAAGGATTCTTAATTTGTGAGTGTTAGGCTCCCCCAGTAGACAGTGCTAAGGGCCACACACAGGAGCACTGCCTGTGGGATATTCCAGCACCAGCCTTTCCAGGCAGCCTCCAGAAGGAGGCTGTTTCCAGAAGGAACAGGCAAGGGAACTTTGTGTAGGAGATGTTTATGGCTACTCTGAGATGTGTGCAACTAACCCAGGAGCAGCTGCTCTCTGCAGGAGGTGTTGCAGGGAAAGGGGTAGGAATTGGGGTGGAGGGGAGATCCCGGTTCCTTACAGCCTTGTCTATATGAAGCACGTAAAATATTGAAAAAACTCACAATTCTAGGGGGGGGAAAAGATTATACCACTTGAAGGAGTGTTTGAAAAAGAAGGAAAAGAAATGAGGGAAGGTGGAGTCGCAAGCAGGCCTGTGGCGTTGCCAGGTACCTTGGCCAGATAGATACATAATATCCCCTTCCAAATGCTGCCTCCCTCCATGGGGCTGTCCAGGTCTGTTTTCTACTTGGCTGATTGTGCTATTGAGTCCCATTTGGAAGGATTCGCATGTGACCTAAGACTGTCCTCTAGGTGTCTGACTCTGTCCTCTACAAGATAAATAATGCAAAAACAAACGTGCCAAACAGTAACCTTCACTTGTCTCCCTGACACTGCTGGAGGGAGGGAGGAAAGGAAAGAGTGAGCTTGAGCAACTGAATGAGCAAACTGTGTGATAGGTAGGCAGGAGGCTGGCACGGAGAGGCAAGTTACAACAAAAGGAACCATGAGAGCAGTTGGATTCACTTTCCCCATAGCTCTGCTGTTTTAGACTAGGATGTCTGTCTGCTGGGGCACTGTCTTTTACAAGGCCAAGGAAGTATCCAGCCCCAGCTCGCAGCAGTTCAGCCCTGCTCCCTGGCCAGGGTGCATAGTAAGCTTTGGCAGTCTCCCAGACACATGTGCTCGGTGTGGACCACAGCTGGCACCAGCTGAAGGCACCAGTATGGCAAGTTAAAGTCTGTGGCTCTCAATTGTCCTGATAGTCTCAAGTAAATTGGTTAATGTTGCACACTGCATGATTTTTTCCTTGTACCGTCCCCCAGCACCACCCCTCCTACCTCCATCCCCAAATCTCTAACAGTATAGAAGAGGATTCCTTTCTCCTATTGAACATATTTGTGATGCAAGTACTCATTAATTGCGGAAACAGGGGTACGCGGCATGTTTGCTAAAGTACTATCAGCTTTGTGTGGAAGACAAATGCATGCAGACTTAAATAGCTGAGATTTTTATCTTTCTCCTCACGAAAAATATGCAGCAAGCTGTCCCCATCTAGAGATTTGCCAAGGCAGAAAAGATGCTTTTCTATATTTGTTTCCGTTTCCTGTGATACAGTGAGGTGGGGGATTGCATTTTTTTGTTTTTTTTTTTTTTTTTTTTTTTTTTTAAGAGAAGGGCTTCCCCATTCCAGCTGTGGTATGCAATTGTCAGGTTAAAAGTTGTGATATTTTCTTAACTTGTACATAGCAGAAAAGCAGAGGCTTTTTTCTTCTTCTGTTCGTCCCTTGAAACTCCACTGTGGAGGATTATCAGACAGAGAGTTAAAAATACAGGTTGTGGTTGAGAGAAGGTATTGTTCCTGTGTTTTACTTTAAAATATTCTGCAGCAGAAAACAGGGTGTTCCATGGATCTCATGCAGACAATTGCAGGGCCCAGCAAGTGCTATGACAACTGTGAAAGTGTCGGGTACCCAGGGAGAGCACATGTCTAGAGGGTCATGGAGTGGTTGGCATAAGCTTACTTTTCAAATAAGAAGAGTGCAGTGATTCATTCCCAGAGCCAAGCTGGCATAGGCCTTAGTCTGATGGATGCATATGGGACACATGGGACAGTATCTTGCTGCAAAGGAGCCACCTGGACAGATGGTAAAGGCTAGGCCCCAGCTCAGTTTCTGATCAGGGTCCAAGAGCTAGGCAGATCACTCTCTCCAAACCAACTGTGAGGCAGAAGAGAGAGGATGATGCACAGGGAAATACAGAGAAGGACTTCAGCCTGAGCATCTTGGCATCCAGGTACCTTTGGAGTGATGCTGTCCTGTTCCTGGTGGATTTCAAACTGAATGAAGTCCAAGTTTCTGAGCTGATCAGACAACCTAGCTTATGCATAAAATTGGAAACCTTTTGTTTCGAGAAATGCAGAAGACAAAGTCGCAAGACCAGGAGTGTGAGATTGTCTGCTTGCAGGAACACTGGCTACCTTGCTACCTTGAAAGTGAGCTGGGTAAGCTATTGCAGGCTGATTCCCTGGGTAGTACTGCCACTATTCTGCTGAGCTGTGTTTGCCCAGAGCTCCAACAGGGTTCATTCCAAACCACCATCTTTGCACTCACAACCTGCCTCCCCATCTGCTCACCTGCTGTCCATCACTGCTTACACCCTGGTATTAATGTTCCTAGTCCTGCATGCCAGCAGTCTGACTCCCTCAAGCTTTTGTAGCTTGCTTTCACAACGATCAGATCAACTATTCTTCTGTCCTGCTTTTCAGCACACACCAACTCAGTCTCTCAGAGCGTGTCATACACACTGTTGCACACACATACACACGTTTCAGCCTTTTGCTTGCTCACAACATTAGGAGAGGTGTTTGTTTCAGCAATGGGATTATCTTATGTGTAAGAAATTTGCTCCTGATTTTTGTTCTTTAGTTGGAGTAAGGCAGTTCTATTCAGAGCTTGCAAAAATTTGTTTGCACCTTTATTAACAGTAGCGGAATTTTGTCTCTGGTGTGTGACAGGGAAGCCTAAGCCATTATTTTAAATTTTTGTTTAAAAAGCAGCAACAGTCACAAAAAAAATCACAACAGAATGTCTGTCTTACCTACATAGATCATCATCATCTCCTAGCTATATGCAGAATAGCCCATTTTCCCCTCAGCCTTGTGCCCTGATGGGACTCAACTCCTAAAGAAATGGGATTTATGACTCACATAGGTTTTTAATATGCCATCAGAATGCTGCTGTGTCTGAAAAGCTATGCTACTTATTTTGGATCCCAGCAGACCACCTCACCAATATTGACTTGCAGATGAAAGCTACCATGTGCCTTTAAAATGGAGAAATGCTGAGCCTTGTCAACGCACAGTTACAGGGAACAGGCATCCTGCTTTAGTGCAGAAATGTTGGTGCAGGGCATTTACAAGCCTTTCATTCTGGTGAAGAATCCTTAGGGTTCTGATCCCTCCTGGACTGGAAAGGAGCCATTTGTGTAAAGACCTGTGAGCTTGTTCAAAGGGCAGTTCCAGGTGCATGTTTATGGCCAGCCGTAATGCCTTGCCTTACTTCAAGCACGTCAGAGTACAAATGAGAAAATTAAGGGTTTTTTGCTTTGATGGGCAGAGATTTTTCTGTCATGTTAATCTGCTTCCTGAGCCTTGTTCCCATGTGTTCTGGCAACTGTGGTTCTCCACATGCATCAGGCTGTGATTATAGCATGCATAGCATAAGCCCATGTTTCTCATGTTTGCAGCTAGGCAGTGTGTGTGTTGTGTTAGGCTTTTGCTGAGCATTCTGTGTGCTCAGGGTTGGAGTAAGTAATATTGATGCAAATATTGTGAAGGGCTCAGACCCATGATTAAATGATCTACTATCTGTAGTTTTCTCACTCTTCCTGTGTACAATCTTAGCAAGTGCTGAGAGGACAACTTGATATGTGCTGTATCAGATGGATCTAAGCCTGATCTTTGACATTTGCAATGTTTTAGTAATATCTTTTTCTGACTTAGAAACAAAACACAACTGAAACACTCTCTCTGACTGTACTGTAGGTTCTAGACAGGTGTTTCTGATAAACTGTTTTCAGAGTCCAGTATGGGTTAAAAATAGATAGGATAATTATGGTGGGGGAATACTTGAATTGAGAAATGGTAAGGAAAGAAAGGAGTCCAAGTACATGTGGGATATGTATGTCTTTTCGAGGGGATGTGAGTGCACACTCCTCTCTCTATACGTATGTCATCTGCTCGGGCTAATGAGTTGCCATGGCTTTAGAAGTCACTCAGCCCTGCTTGTCTATGTGTGTTTTCCTGCCCTTAGAGTAATGACTTGATCCACAGTGGTAGCTAAATTTGGCTTCAATCTCTCATATTTGTTAAGATCTTGCTCATGGAGTTACACAACTTCAGCTGATAGTGAAGCACAGCCAACTGATTATCTGTGTCAAAGCTATTTATTTTAGTCTTTCATCTAATTCTTTTCTTGTTCCCATTGTTGTTGCAAAGTGAAAGATGTATGAGTTTTTCAAGCTGGCCACAGACAGTTGCTCCAGGACCTTTCTGACAAAGGGTAAAAGGCAGGAGAAGATTGAAGGGGATGCTGATAGCATCCCTTCTCACAGAGATCTGCTGCTGGGGCTCAGAACCAGCTTTGAGACTGTGCAGGTGAGGATGGCCCCCCTTCTTTTGGTGGCCTTAGACAAAGTGTCTCTGAAAACGCTGTCAGTGGCTTCTACAGGACAAATCTCCTTTCCTGTGGGAGCTGCTTTTAAACTGAACCTTTACTGTTCAGCTACTGACTGACCTACATCACACAAAGAGTGCCTGTATCTAGTCCATGCCTGGCCATGCATACTGTTAATCCAGATCTCTAACCTGCAGCTGATGTCCCAGCCAGGCTGCAGCCCAGCTCCCTCACCATGGCTATGCCCAGCCATCACGGGGCTATATCTGACCCTGCATACCCTCACCAGAATTGAGCCTGAGCCTGCATGTCCCAGCTGGCCCTAAGCCATCCCAGCCCCTTTCCCAATGTCCTGTCTGGCCATCCCAGGGCTGTATTTGGTCCTGGGTGCTCTCACATAGGCCAGATCCTGACTGCCACTTCTTTCTTCATGGTACCTGAACACAGAGCTACCAGGGCCTAAGATGCACATTAATGCTGGAAGAGCATTACATTACATAGAATCATAGAATAGTTTGTGTTGGAAGGAACCTTTAAAAATCTTTTAGATCAACTCCCCTGCAATAGGCAGAGAACATTTTCAACTATCTCAGGCTGCTCATAGCCCAGTCTGACCTGACCATGAATGTTGCCAGGTACAGGGCATCCACAACCTCTCTAGGCAGCTTGTTCCAGTGTTTTACCACCCTCATTGTAAAAAAAAAATCTTTATATCTAATCTAACTCATACATGATGGTCAGTATGCTGAGGCAAATCACAGCCCTGATCTCCAAACCTAGCTAATTATCTGGTATCTTGATGGGTTCGGGACTGTGTGAGGGAGGTGTTGATATAGTTTTGCTGATTTTTCTCACAAACAAGAGCCAGGCTGATGATGAGCAGTCCATGTTGGTTGCAAAGGGATAGTAAGGTAATGTGCAATGGACTACTGTTATGGCTGGACAGAGGATTGATACCCAACTGGATGAAATTATCAGGAGCACATGCCACTATCACCTGTGCATTACCTCTGAAATAAATAATATTGTGACATGGATTTTGTTTAAGAATAACCTGATCATAAACACAAAGTGTCCCTTATGGGAAATGCAAGCATTTGAGCGCTCATCTTTCTACCCATTAGGGCAAGTAAGTCAGCCTCAAGAAATTTGTCTTTAAATTATGACTATTGCCTAAGATTCTCAAAATGTGAAAGAATTTTACTTGCCTCAGGTTCAGTCTTTAAATCTCTAAGCCTCCTCAGGCCCTCATGAAAGCTATGACACAGGACCTACCACAGGCTTACTCCCTCCTATGGGCTCTGTGCTCCCATTGGACTACCTCTTTCATAGTGCATCAGACACATGTCTTAAGTCTGAACTATCACAGATAAGAGTTTTATTTCATCAAAACAAAGAAAAATATTTCAGTCAACCCTAGTAATGATTATGCAGCCAAGCACAAGGAATATAAACAATACAAAACATATTTTCGCTATGCATAGCTTTTCATTCCAGATTAAAGCAAACAACCAGAAAGAATATTGGTCTCCCATGAGAGAGCAATGTATTGGTGAATCTTCTGTAAGAAGATGCAGCAACTTTGAGAATAAAATGGCCGTTGGGGAGAATTTTTGAAACAGATTTAAAGGGGAAATATGCAGAAAGCAAAGAAGCAAGAATTTCATGCTGCTTCCACCATAATAATAACAATAATACTTTGCCCAGTGCGTATGCTTTACTGCTCACTGTAGCCAAGAGCGAAATTCCCTGCCCACCAAACAAAATCAGCAAAAGGCAAGACTGGCTTTTCAGGCAGGAAAACTTCACGGGTGCATCCATCAAATCCTGCAATGGGACCAGTGAAGCACACAGGCTGCAAGGCATCAGTAATGAGAACTGGAGAATAGAAAGCCCTCAGCAGTACAGGCTCAATAATTAATCAAAGCTGAAAATCTTTCTAACGAAGGCATCAGCCCCAGCAAAACAGAGAGAGTGTTTAAGGAGTTAGGAGTCTGAAAAAAAAAGGAGGACATCTCAAAAAACAAGGTATCAAGGGATGGGAAAAGAATCGCCACAGCATTTCCCTTCCTGATGTTCTCAGCAATGCACTGAAGCCAATATGGCAATAGACAGGAATTATTTAATCTTGTATTTTATTGTGATCTGATTCATCCAAGTCTCTCTAGCAGTGGCTAGATACTGTTATAAGAAAGAAGTCATTCTACAGAAGGAAAGCTGCTGCTCTGGAAGCCTGCATCCTGGAGATGCTTCTAGTTTTCAGGGTGGCACCACAAATGAGTTTCTCAAAGTTCCTGTTCTGATGTGTAAAGTTGTCTGGCAAAATTCCCAGATGAATCTCAAGACTTACTTAATTATGAATCAAAGCCTTAATGTAATACCTTGTGCTGTTACCCCTTCCAAACTGAAGACCTCAGATTACTTCTCATACCAAAGGAAGGAAGTGATGCATATACAGTTGGCTGTAAATGACAGATGTGCTGCAGCAATAGCAGATGTGAAATAAGAGCCTGGTGCTCCTTTCTCCCATGAACGTTGTGAGCCACAAAGTTTCCAAGGCCATGAAAAAGGACAGTGTTAGTCACAGCAGAGTTTTGACTGCATACTTGAAACTTTCATGCCCTAAGGTTTAATGCTTCTCTTAATGTATAGAACATTAGGATAGTATAGACATGGCTTCTGTGAAGAAACCAAGTAAGTCAGTAGGTGTGTTGGAAAGAATACTTCTCCTGTGATGATGAAAAATGTGCAGATGCCTGAATTGCCTGTGCTGTGATTCATGGGTTTGTCACGGGTACACCGTGGGGACTGCCGTCCCCCTGTCTGGAAGTGAGCCCTCACAACTGAAGAAGCGCCCATTGGTTGAGAACTTGGCAGCAGACCTGCTCAGGAAACAGCTGTCAAGGGACACATTGCCATTATCTGCCACTGTCTTCTCCATCTGTCCCTTGGACACATGGCCCATTTCAAAGGCTTTGATCTGATGTTCAAATTCCTGGGAGAGCTACTAACTTCTCGGTGAGGCTCTATCACTTCTGTGTGTAGCTGCATTATATGCTTGATCAGATTGAGTGACACAGATGACACAGCAGTACCAATGGCTCAGAGTTTGCTGCTGCTTGAAGAAAAGATTAGTAAATTCATGCCCTGTCTAAGGTAGTACCTGCATCTTTGTGTGACCTCCCTATGGGACTAAAAGTGTAAAGTAAAAGCATCTTTGCTCTTACTTTTATGCCTCTTACCTGAAAAACAAGCTTTTTTCCCCCCATATAAGAAAAATACAATTGTTGTTGTTTATGCATATGGGAACCATGCAAATAAAAGCAGGGATAGGACTGAATTAGAACTGATAGATAAAATGGATTAGGCAGATAGATGAAAACCAAATTAGCTGTGAAGCCAGTGTCAAATAGAATAGAAAATCATTTCCANTGACACAGATGACACAGCAGTACCAATGGCTCAGAGTTTGCTGCTGCTTGAAGAAAAGATTAGTAAATTCATGCCCTGTCTAAGGTAGTACCTGCATCTTTGTGTGACCTCCCTATGGGACTAAAAGTGTAAAGTAAAAGCATCTTTGCTCTTACTTTTATGCCTCTTACCTGAAAAACAAGCTTTTTTCCCCCCCATATAAGAAAATACAATTGTTGTTGTTTATGCATATGGGAAGCATGCAAATAAAAGCAGGGATAGGACTGAATTAGAACTGATAGATAAAATGGATTAGGCAGATAGATGAAAACCAAATTAGCTGTGAAGCCAGTGTCAAATAGAATAGAAAATCATTTCCACCCAGTAGCTAGCTGAAAGATTTAGCAAGACAAGAAGGAAATAATCAAGATTACCTAATTGCCAAGTAACCTCTCAGTCTTTCTTTTACTCTCTTTTTTTCCTGATACAATCTGTCTCAGATTTCTCTATTAAAATGGAGAAAAACATCTTTTGATCTAGTCTGCAATGTGAACTGCAAGACAGGCTCAAAGAAACCCCCTCTGCAAGAAAGGCTATTTATGTGAAGCTCTCTCTAATGTGCCATACAGCTGCCTCATGAGGTTTTTGGCTAAAGGAGACAAAAGACAGCATGCTAGCAAGTACCATGTAAGTTCTTCCCTTCTGGCTTGCCTTTGCTATCTAGTATGTCACATACAAAGTTTGATATGCAAACGGTTGGTGAAGAGCTGAGTAAATAGTGGGTATATATAGGTTTTTTCTCTCCATGAATTGCTGATAATCTCTTCCTAGGGGTGAAAAGGAAGAGCTTTGAGGAGCCGAAAACAGCTTTATAATTAGTGAGGGCCCCTGGCCACATTGAGAAATAGTGTTCAACAGCAGTGTTTTAGCAGAAAACAAAATTTATTACAGGAATTGCAGTGATGGCAATCTTTTCCTAAAGCCTGGCAAAATGGATCTAACTTGTGCTTCCTTTCTAATATTTCTAAAAGACTTAAAGATATGTAAAGACTATAATATAACCCGTTAGTAGAGGCAGCAGTTAAAGAGCTAAGTGTGTCAGGAGACTGATAATAGGCTGCTTAAATATTTCTTCAGATGACCTGTTCAAACCTGATGTGGGAAAATTTATCAGAGATGACTCAGAAGTGAGCTTACTTTTTCTTTTAGAATATATTGACCATTACTGGTAAAGTACATAAGAAGCAGGCTCCCCAAATTCATTCCTACAGCCTGAAAAGATACTAGGTGAAGATAATGGAT
>VYZS01002295.1:3656-16850 GCA_013400695.1 Neodrepanis coruscans | reverse complement strand
AAAGTGACAAGTAATGATGTCACTTACACAGCTCCTGCAGATAGCAAAAGATTTCCTCAGCCCCCAAAGTCAGAGTAGCTTCAAGTGGGCTAAAAAATATCACCAGTTGTAACTGATCCCAGAGGGACTTGACTTTGGCTGAAAATCAGCTCTATGAAGTGCTGCTCCTAACACAATTCTTGCCTTCCCAGGCATACTTTTGCTGCAAGGTGGGAAATGATTTTCAACCTAAAGCAATTACTGAACAAAACAGAGTAACCTTCCACCTAAAGAAAGAAAAAAATAAAAAACCCCCAGCAAAACCCCAAACATTTCTTATGCATAACCCTCTTCCTCCACCTCACTGATAAACATATCCAATGTTTCCAGAGACTTGTAGGTCTGTATTGGGTTTTCCGTGGCCAAGTTTTGGTAGTGGGGTGATGTTATAGGGGAGACTTCTTTGAGAAGCTTCTAGAAACTTCCCCCATGTCAGGCAGAGCCAATGCCAGCTGGCTCCACGCCAAACTGGCCAAGGCCAGGCCAATCAGAAGTGATAGTAATGCCTCTGTGATAATATATTTAAGAAGAAAATAAAAAAAAAAGTTATGGGGTAGATGAAGATGGCCACCAGACAAGATCAGAGTGAGAACATGTGAACAACAATGTAGACATCAAGGTCAGTAGAGGCGGAGGTGCTCCAGGCACCAGAGCTGAGGTTTCCCTGAAGCCCGTGGTGAAGACCATGGTGGAACAGCTGCACCACTGCAGCCCATGGAGGACCACAGGAATGCAGAGATTCACCTGCAGCCTGTGGAAAAGCCCATATCAGAGCAGGTGGATGTGCGAAGGAGGTTGTGACTCTGTGGAAGGCCCATGTTGGAGCAGGGTCCTGGCAGGGACCTGATGACCTCTGGGGAGAGAGACTCACGCTGGAGCAGGATTTCCTGGTAGATCTTGTGGCCTGTGGGAGACCCACGCTGGAGCAGCCTGTGCCTGAAGGACTGTACCCTGTGGAAAATGACCCATGTAGCAGCAGGATCTCAAGAACTGTTGCCAATGGGATGGACTCACACTGGAGGAGTTTGTGAAGGACTGTGTCTTGTGGGAGGGACCTCATGGGAAGCAGGGGAAGGACTCCTCTCTCTGAGCAGTGGCAGAAAACAACTGACTGTAACCCCCATTACCGGTCTCTCTGCACTGCTGGGGAGGAGGAGGTAGAACTTGGAAGGAGGAGGGTTTGGGCAGAAGGTGTCTTTAAATTTCACTTCTCATTCTTAAGTTCTGATTCTGTTAGTAATAAATTTAATTAATATCCCCACTTGGAGTCTGCTTTGCCTGTGATGGTGATCCTAAGGGACCTCTCATGGTCCTTAACTCATGAAACCTTTTTTTAAATTTTATCTCTTCTGCCCGATTGTGGAAGGAAGTGAGAGAGCAGCTCTAGTGGGTACCTGACATTCAGCCAGGGTCAAACCACTGCAAGGTCTGATGCTGGTTTTCACCACAAATGTTTCTCACACTCAAGTAACTTCTGGACCTCAGTCTGCACTCAGGATGGCTTTGAAGAATGTCCCCTCATATTGATGAGTGCACTCAAAGGCCAGGCAACCTCAAATTGATACCTTGAAAATACTACCTCCAATGTGCTCTAAAGAAACATCACAATAAGATGATATTAAAAAAAAAGCCTGTAAGACCTAGAAGGACTTGACATTTTCCTGTAAAGTGGAGGATATAAAATGGTCAAGTTTGCATTACATGTGAGTCAGGAGCCTGACAGCTGCTAGACTGGTAACTGGATGGCATTGCCCTACCATAGACAAATATTTTTCTAGCCTTCCTTCATCAACAATTACACAAGTTAAGATGTCTGTGTTTTCTTCTCAGTACAACCAGCTAACTATCTCTCACTAATTTAACCAAAAGCAGGAGCTGTGCTGCAGTCTGGCACACAGGCCATGGACCATGCTATAACAGGAATGTTCCTTGCACTTAACTCAAGAGTATGCTCCTTGCACTGTCACAGTCCATCACACTGTGTCGCTATCTCATGTGTGGAGTACTCATGCATTCTTAGCCTAGGATGAGCTCAGGCAACATCTTTCTTTTATATTATCTCACCAAACATGGTGGTAAACACTGTTAAACAGAGACAACTATGGATTTTCTTCTTTATGGTGATTGGTCCTATAACTTGAGGATTTTACAGGATAACATGCTGACAAATTAGTGCTGATCATGTATGTCCATACCGTCCAAACTCATTACATGCGTGTATGGATCCACAGTAAGCAGCAACTTGAGATTCAGCCTTCTCTTTGGAAATGAGCTAGAAAGATCTGTGATCTGTAAAGGGGTTCAAACAGTCTGGACACTAGGTGATTCAAGGTTCATTAGCTACAGTGAAAGCTCGAACAGACAGTCATCCATCTTAGTGTAGGCAGTTTTGTGTGCGATCCCTTAAAACAGAGATCTGGGACTAACCTGGGAGATGTAGAAATGAAACAGGGTACGTGAGTTAATCACCTGAGCCTTTCTTGAAGGACTAGCGAGTCATGATCTCAAATAACAAATAATTGGAAACCATAACTTCATTACAAACACTTCATTTAGGAAGTTGCACAGTAATCAAATATGTCCTGTTCACTTTATGCAGCTGCCCCGGGCAAATCGCTCAGCTAGCAGAGCTTCACGAGTGATATGCACATGATATTCAGCACCATCTATCATTCTTCACATTCACATCAAATGGTACAGGAGCCCCACAAAAATAGTTTCTGGCAACCAGAGCAAAACATACATGAAACTGATGAGTAGAAAGAAGGATTTTTGAGATCCTTTGCAGAGCTGGTGTTATTCTCTTCAGCTAGATCACAGACCCATAGTTAACAGCCTGTAGTTAAGAAATCCACCTGAATTCCCTGGGTACATGATGGACCTAGAGCTGGAGATTCTGTTATCTCTAATTGATTAGAGACTGGAAGATGATAACTTAACATTAGCTTTTTTCACACATAGATATATATTTTTCACACAGATATAGTGCACCTGAGTTTACAGAAGAGGCTACTGTAGTTTTTATGCTTTAATCCTGAATATTATTTGATACATGCTAACACTAATTACACACCTTCGGGGTATCTGTGCTAATTTCAAGATTCACCGGCTCTTGAATTTCTTCTATGAATTTGGGGACTATATTTTCTATACAACAGCAACTATTGCAGACATTCATCACAGTTTTCCTAGTTCACACATTTTCCCTAGAACCATCCTTCTGTAAAATGTTCCTGTCATGTTTTGACAGGGAATTGGCTGTATTAGCATATTCTAGTCCATGCATTCACAGAGTGCACCCCGAAGGCTTGCTTCAAAGTAAGTAAAATTAACCAGAACTTAAAAAAAAAATTATTATTTTGTATAGTGTTTACTTTATCATACTATAAGTTACATGTAAGAATATCGCTATTTTGTATCTGTTCTTTATTGTCAATTCATATGCTTTGTCCATTCTTAAGTATTTGCCAATGGCTTCAGTTAACAAAATAACTTTAACTTAGTATTTGTAATACTGTAGTTATTCCCCAAGTAATAGATTGTTTAAGTAACTCCGCAAATACAGTGGGAACCTTATCTATTAATCGAAGACAGAACTGGCACCAAGAGTGACCTCAGTATTTGAATATAATGGATGCTTAAGATGGTGCCAGCAACTTCATGTTTTACCATGTATCACAACCCCCTGTCTGCTTTCCCTGGAAGTGTGAGCTTTGCTGCAGGGGCAGAGCAGTCCCTGGCTCAGCTGTGGGCAGCAGACAAAGTGGAAAGGCACAGTCGGCTCACAGACAAGAGGCATTGTCCTCTTCCCCATCCCCAGGCTGAACTGGCAGCACCTGTGCCTCTCTGCTGGTTGCTGGAGGCCACCCGGTTGACATGGATCACTGAAGGGGTGTGTATGTGGGTGGTGTGGAGCCAGCGGCTCTGGCCTGAGGCCAGCAGGGAAATTGCCAGTGTCAGGGATTTGCAGAAACAGAAGCCTGGTGGAATGGAGACAGAGGATCTTGTCCTAAAGGTCATTATAATTTATTTTTTATTCCAAGAGTATGTTTTTGACAACTGTTTAAAGAACAGTACATCATTTTTCTCAAACCTAAACTTAATTAACAAAGCAGTAACTCTGGTTATGTGCTAAAAGAACAGCCATTGGCATACTTACTAAAACTAGTAGAAAATGGTGTATTACTATGTACTTAAAAGCACTATGCACTACTTTTTTTCTTTTTCTGATTATCCTTGCCAAGAACTTCATTCTGAACACCATCACTCCCAAGGAAACAAGGGTACTATAGCATAAAAGAACATCAGGCCTTGTGACCAGACATTTCAGAATCACTTCCTACAGTCCCACACACTCACCAACACAGTACACAGCTTCAGAAACCCCTTTAGCTCCCACAGGCTTGACAGGACTGCTGGCATGAACCTTTACTCTCCAAAATGCCAACCTCGTAAATCTTTCCTGATGACAAAGAATGGGCACATTCAAGAGAAAGGTATTTCTGCTAGGAACCTTAATTGATGTTGCCTGTCATCCTAGTTCAAATTTAGACTTGCTTGCAGAACTAATAAAGTCTAATAGAGATTTCTTCATTAGAAATTATGGATAAAGTTAAGGCTAATTTGGCCTTTTAGTTTCATTTGCAGCTTCTCACTGGTAAAGATAATGTCTTCTGACTTCTATTTTACATGAGTGACCTAGACAACAGAGTTTTATTTCAAATGAAAAAGGTCTTCTGCAGAAAGCAGTAATATTAGTGAATCAACTTGTATTAGACAGACTGCAACAATTCAGATGAAACAGATGAGAATTTTGACCCTGAAAACTCAGTCAGTGAAGTGTCCATAGTGCTCAGGGGTACTTCATATACATATCTATATAAAAGAAATCTGGCAGTACTGATATATATAATAATGCAGGCACCAGAATCACCTGAAAACAAATTCAATGTAATGGCTATGTGCTGTTGACTTTTACTTTTGTCTCCAGGGAAGAGTGTTTACTTTGCTTTAAAATTTATATGAGTCATTTTGTTATGTGCTTTTTTTTAATTAGTCTGAAGGAAACAGTCATTTGAGAAAGAGAACGGAAATCAATTCTGATTCGATATTGATAGCTACTGTGCGATGTAAACTGTGTGCTCTTTCTAATTAAATGTAAACACGTGCAGTTCTAAAGTCCAGCAGTGATGACAACAACTACTCAAAAGGATTGCCTAAGACCTGGTCAACTGATCCTTGTGAACCTTTTGTTCATACCGTAGGTGAGCTTGTGCAATCTGTCTCAGGGTGAATGCCAGTTGTAACTGATTTTATTTTAGGTCATCTTCAGAGAAAAGACTTGACAAGAATGTGAAGAGCTTTGTAATACCTCCAGTTACCCATTAACTATGTCCTTCTGATAGCTAATCAATAGCATTGCATGGAGCCAAACACATTGCACTGAACTGCCCCTCTTCCAAAAGCCAAGTCTTGGTAAATATTTAATGGCCGTAAAGGTGTTTTGACTCTTATCCATCTGATATGTTAAAGAACTCTTGAAAGAAACTTTATCTTGCTTCTCTCTGCATAAATAGTTTATTTGGTTACAATTTTAGTCTTATGCAAAAACACCTAATTTAATGATCTAATGCTTTTAAATCAAGGCTTTGGACAGAGAAAATGTAGTTTCAATCCATATGTCACAAAATAAATAAAAATCAAAGTTTATTTCCTTGATAAAATGCCAACTAGAAATATACATCAAGAAACCCAGCCCTTTATATTGTAGTAGTAAATTCTGTGTCAGACTCACTCAAAACCTGTTATACAAGTGCACATTTGAGATTTTCTTACAAGGCTTCAGTTTCTGTAAAATTCTCAGGTCTCATTCACATCAAGATGACATAGGATTTTTAGTCTCTTTTCACCGGGGAAAATAAACAACTCTAAAATAGCTATACTAAGATCCAAAGACTTTCTGTACCCATACAGTGAATATTTCCATCTTCAAGTGGGTGTATTCTTCTCTAATGAGTTTTATTAAGCATGTATCCATTTTCTATTTTTTTCTGTACAAAGTGGCTTGTCTAGATCAGCAATAGAGAAATACTTTTGTCCTGATGCTTTAACATCCACTACAGGTACCCCTCTGTTACAGCCAGGTAGGATCCAAACATCTCCTTAGATACTTAGATGAACTTATTCCATGGCTCTGTGCTAATGTCACAGGATGGAAGATGGAGGAGTCTCCTGACCCTCTTTCACAGCACAGTCTTTCAACTTTCTCTGCATGATCCAACTTGAGTATGAGCCTAAGTATTTTGAAGAAACTGATTCAGCAATGGATCCAAGCTTTTTCTTGGAAAATAATCTGGGAATAAAACACTGATAGTATTTCAGTTTCCAAAATGTGAATCACTATAAATGTTTTCCCAGATGTATAAGCATTATTTTTGCCCCAGTGTTTACAAGGCCTCCTTAGTGGTCTTGAATCTGATAATCACTAGATTCCAAAAATAAAGATCACAGGAATATTTTCCAAACACCAGCACAGATAAATTGAACAGCTTGAAGCTTTCCTATCACTAGTAATTGCATCTGATGAAAGCAGTATTAATTAAAATTATAAAGGCATATAAATCAATCAAGCAGTAAAGCACATGGCAACATTCAGGAATGATCAGTTGAAGAAAGCCTGTTACTAATAACCTCAGAAAATGTCTTGCACTTAACTAATGTTATCTTTATAAATCAGATGTGATCATGAATTTTATGGCTGTCCTGATTTGCTGTTGTGATTGCTTGGCTTCACTCCCCCACTGAATCAGAAGAGCAAGAGACAAATCTGTCTTGGACCCAGAGCTGGAAGACAGCCCTGCCTTCCAGCATGGCCAGGAATGTCCAGCTGAGTAGACAGAAGACAAGTGCCTCTCCAGAAGAAGGCAATTTGAAGAAACAGAAAGAATGGAAACGTGATTCAAAGACGGAATAACCAAATACATATGGAATTTGAGAGAGAGATGGTATCACGGATGAGCTGAGTAGCCCTAAAGCTAGAAACCTTCAGTGTGACTAACCTGAGAAGAGAATCATATGGGAACTCTGCGTGCCTTGTCTCTACTTTCTTGCTGTATGATTCAGTGGGTTAAAAATATCTGAATGACTTTTTAAGAAAATGAAAATGTAGCTTTTTAAATTTGAGGAAAATAAAACAGAGTATTTGAACAGTTTTGTCTGATCTTTTTCAAAGGTGTTACTGAAAAATATTATGCAACTCTGACCAAAGGCAAACACGGTGTCCTGTGCCCCAGCCCCTGCCCAGCTGTGGTGACCAGAGTGCCAAGAAGCGAAGTACTGATGAACTCTAGGTGACTGCTCAGCACATGTTTTCCCCACTTTCTTGGTACTGTGCAAAGCAACACGTACCTTTCTGGTGACTCACCAGGAGGACGGCATATACTGCAGTCTGAAATCCATCTTCTACACTGGTGCAGACACCCAAAATGTCTACTCTAATGCTACCACGGCTTCTCTCCTACAAAAATGCAGTTGGTTTGGGGATTGCTACGCAGATACACATTTAGTAACTCACCTCTAGAAAGCCATGTAAATGACACAATGGCAACATATCGCTACTCAGTAAGTCATATCTTACCTAGCTGTTTCTGCCAAACCCTTACTCATATAAATCATACAGCTCCTTAGACAGTTAAGCGCAAGGCAGTTAAAACGATGGCTTAAATGATAAAGGGAGCGCCTGGGAAATTTAATATAGGGGAAGTCTGCTTCTCTATTGTACCAATGCTTACTGAAGCAACTGGGCAGACTTGCCTGGGCCATTCTCCTTAACATGAAACAAGGACACATGCTGAGGGAATGATTTAGTGGATTTGGTACAAGAGCTCTGCCTTGAATTCCCTCTTCTACTTCATGTCTTCTGTGTGGTACTGAGCAAGTCACAACATGCAAACCTCAGCCTGCCATGCTGAAACCAGGAGTAAAGTACCTTTTCCTAGTTCTTTGTCTTTCTTAAATTTTAAGCTTTTGGGGCCCTGGATTACTTCTGATTACCTACATGTTCTGCATCCTGGAAACCTGAGGCCCTGATCTCGGTTTAGGTCTCAGAGCAAATCATTATTCACGGAAAGACACAAAAAGATAATTAACAGTATGTATGTGTTGGCAATGCACATCAACCTGGTTAACCTCAGCAGACAAATCCAGATTTTGGATTCTAATGGAAAAAACATTTTTCACAAGTTTCTGCGTCCCTGTTGCAGAGTCAGCCAAGATTGTAACCATGGGGTGTAGGTGGTCACAGCAACCTCCTGTGCTTTGTTGAGCTTTTGTGAGAGCAAAAATCCTTGTTTCCTGAGAAGATGTTTTTGCCTTCCTCCCAGGCAAAAGGGGTCATCAACCAGATACAGCCCATCAACTGGAAGCCAAAACACACAACTTGTGTACCTCTTGAAAAGTCTGAGATGAGACTGTTGAAGAAAATCAGTGAAGAGAGAGCTCCCAAGCATCGGGGTTGGAAAAAGGAGGAAAACAATTATTTTTCACCTCATGACACAGGAGTACACAAGAAGATTTTTCATTTTTGCCAGCATATGATTTCTCCATGACCAGCAAGTAAAAGTAAAATACTATAGCAGAAATGTATCGGCTGCAAAGAATTAATTTTTTTTTCAGGACCAGACAAGGACACTGAATGAATATGAAAGCTCTTACAAAATTGTAGTGGTTTGACCCGGGCTGGATGCCAGGGGCCCACTACAGCCAATCTCTCACTTCCCCCTGCAAACAGCAGAGGAGAGAAAATATAACAAAGGGCTGCACGAGTTGAGATAAGGACCATAAAAGATTCATCGCTGATCACCATCACAGGCAAAACAAACTTTATGTGGGGATATTAATTAAATTTCTTACTAACAGGATCAGAGCTTACAAAAGAGAAACTTAAGAGACACCTTTCCTCCCATCCCCTCCTTCTCCACATTCAGCCTCCACTCCCTCAGCGGTGCAGGGAGACAGGGCATGGAGGTTACAGTCAGCTGTTGTTTTCTGCTGCTGCTCAGGGAGAGAAGTCCTCCCCCTGCATCCCATGAGGTTCCTCCCACAGGAGCTAGCTCTTCATGAACTGCTCCAGCGTGAGTCTCTTCCACAGGAGACAGTTCTTCACAAACCGTTCCGGTGAGAATCCATCCCATGGGCAACAGTTCTTCAGATACTGCTGCCACATGGGTCATTTTCCATAGGGTACAGTCTGTCAGGTATGGGCTGCTCCAGCGTGGGACCCCACAGGCCACAAGCCCTACCAGGAAATCCTGCTCCAGTGTGGGCTCCTCTCCCCATGGGCTACAGGTCCCTGCCAGGACCCTGCTCCAACATGGGCCTTCCACGGGGTCACAGCCTCCTTCGTGCATCCCCCTGCTCTGGCATGGGCTCCTCCATGGGCTGCAGGTGGATCTCTGCACTCCTGTGGTCCTCTATGGGCCACAGGGGGACAGCTGCTTCACCATGGTCTTCACCACAGGCTGCGGGTGGATCTCAGCTCCGGTAATAGGAGCACCTCCTCCCCTTCCTTCTGCACTGACCTTGGTGTCTGCATTGTTGTTCCAATGTTCTCACTCTGCTTCTTTCCAGAGGCCATTTTCATCTAAATTTACTTTTTTGGCCTTCCTTCTTAAATAAGTTATCACAGAGGCGTTACTTTAACTACTGATTGGCCTGGCCTTGATCAGTGGTGGGTCCAGTCTGAAGCCGGCTGGCATTGGCTCTGCCGGACGTAGAGGAAGCTTCCATCAGCTTCTCGAAGAAGATTCCTTTACAGCCCCCCAACTGCTACCAAAACCTGGCCACAGAAAACCCAATACAGAAATACAGCCAACATGGAATTCAACACTTAATACCTTATTTACTTTTCCAATAGGACAAGATAATTGTTAGTATGAATAGTGCCTACTCTGCTTATACACATTCAACAGATATTATACACTCCTCTGACAGGAGCAGTAACATTGCTCAGGAGAGAGAATAAATTCCTGCATCATGACAGTCCTCATTCTACTGTCACAACTGTAGAAGTATAGTAAAACGATTCTTTTGGTAAAAACAGTAGGGAAGAAGAGTTAAATGGAAGAATATGTATTTCTGCATCTCTTCCAAAACCCTTAGGATCAAAGTCCCTTTTACAGAGTATGATTAAAACAAATAGAATGCAATGTTTATATGAGCCTGGATAAAATCAAGATCCTGCCTAGCTCAGAAGCAAAAGAAAGATAAATCAGATAATATGAACCTTATTACCCATCCTTCCCACTCTTGTCAGTGAGGGACAAAAATCTCAGCATTTCTTCCTCTTTGGTGGAAGTTCCTCTCAGCTCAATCTCCTTTAACAACAGTGGAAGTCATTTGTGAATTTCCCATTGAGAACCAGGAGAAAACCTGGTGAAGACTACCTTGAATTTATTTGTATCAACAAGCTAAAGGCTGTGGCTGTCGGTAGGTGCTTACACTGTTCTGTATGTCTAGTACAACTAAATACTTCCTGCAAATCTTGCTGCTTCCTCCTGATCTCTGGGAATGGAATATCAGAAAAGAAAGAATGCAAGAAAATATTACTTTGTATGTCCAAAAAGAGGGGCAAAAATAAAAAAATCCTTCAAGAATAAAAGGAAACAAGAAATAATCTAGATGTTTGAAATTTTGGCCTTAACCTTGCTTGTCTCAATGACCATGGGATTGGTATGACACAAGTTCTTCATGGTATATTTTCACTGCAATGTAAAGTTTTTACTTAAATCATATATGTAAAATCAGAACCTATGAATCAACTCCATGATATGCCCCTAAGTTATTTTTTCATGGACAGCAGATGAGCGGATGTCATTCCTGTTTAATCAGGAGTTAAAGCATGTACAGTAATTCCTTATTTTCACAATATTCCTTCTGACAAAGATAACAACCATAAGAATGGCTTCCAGCTGGCTAAACCTGACATACAGGTTTTGTTAATAAAAAAATGCATGACTTAATTAATGAAATGGATTATTAAGACTGTCCCCCAATCAACCACAGTAGCCCCACCTACATCTGAACTTCAGATGACCTATCTTATGCAAAAAGAATTGTAATAACTTGCACTGGAAGCTGTTATAGAGGAAAGGTTGTTATGAATAAAAAATATCAGCCAGAAATGCATGCAATGCCCCTAGAGGAGAAAGCTTAGTATTTTCACTTTTAATCAGTGTTTTCTTTCACAGTGAATAATTGAAACAATTTCACTGAACTGTGTTAGAATTATTTCATCACGAATAATCACATTTGATCTATCAGCACCTGATACTATCTATTGTCTAAATTGCCTGCATTCAATCCATGAGTAAGGTCAACAGTATTAACGTTCATTATGGAAGCATTAGCTGAGTAAAAATAATCTTTAAATGTGACATTCTTGTCTTCTTTTTCTAGAATAATGTTCAAAAGAAGTATCATTAAACCAACATATTACTGGATTTTATTTAAGGCCTGTCTTTATTGAAGTCTGCAAACTCAGGGTCTTTAGAATCACAATTTGCCTATTTTGTTCAGGCAAGCATAAATCTGTAGCAATCAACTAATTTTACATTCTTTTCTGTTCCTGTCTAGCTGTCCCAAACTAATTGTCTGTCCAAGTTCAGCTCCAACAGCTTTGGCAGGCTCCTTCACTAAACCAGTTTTTTTACCCCCAAATCATAAAGAGCTGCACTGTTACAAACAGAAGGAAAGAACTCTGTGAAATTTCTACAACAAAGTTATAGATGCATTCATTAATTTGATCACCCTCCTTGTCCAACCACCCTGCCCCAAAATTGAACTAATGCAATAACTATCTCACCTATCTTGAAAGCAGATACCTTTTTTCTCTCTTGCAGCCTCATTCCTATTTCAAAGATTTACAAATTTGTGCTGCCCCTCAGCAGAAGAAATCTTATGAACTGTTTAAGATTGCATTCTCCTGAAAGCAATGAATGCAACAGTCTTCTCCAGAATAAAAAGCTGCTTTCTCCCCTTGAAATAGTAACTTTACGGTAATTTGGAGGAAGCAGGAGAAACAGTTGGTCATTAAAGATTTAATGTATTAATGGGGTACTCACAGTTATGACTTGTCTGGAAAAGGCAGTGCTATACTTGCATTTCAGAAGGACTGCTGCAATATAATAACTACTGTGATAAATTTAGGTTTATCCCACTTAAGATTTATTGGAATCTAACAATGAAAATTTAAACCAATGTACTTTCCAAAAAATGCATAAGTAACGCTATTTACATCTTACAGCTAAGGGAATCAAGTGGCAAAGAAAAAACATTGCAAAAGGGGCCTTTCATTTCCACTCCCCAAACTGAGGCCTTTAGAACTTGGTGTTTACAACTTTCAGGGACTTGCAGCTCCAGGTGAAAACAACAACAAATCAGAACATTCAAAGCAGGAGTCCCGAAGCACTTTAGCAGCATGTATAAAATCATCAACTTCTCCAGACTCATTTGTTCTGGAAGTCCTGCTTGGTTCTCTGAAAACCTCAGACCTTTGGAACATTTTGCAGCATTTGCTTGTTATATGGCACTCTTGGAAATGGAGCTTCTGCAGAACTCAAAAAAATGATCCAACAAAGAAATGACACAGGTTATATATGATGCTGGCTTGATTAGTAAAAAATGTTATATGATGTCCTGGAGTAGAGGGAAAAGGGATTATTATAAACTCTGATACATTAGGAAATATAAAGAGAGATACAATTCCTAAGGAGAGAAATTCTGTTTGATCCTGAGACACTGTGAATCTGTTATTTATAGTTTTCTTTCCCAGTCTTAGTTTTTCATGATCTATTGAGCCTTAAAATCAAAATCCTTTGATGAAAGTTTTTTGCATTTCCTCAGCCTGAAGTTCTGACTCATTTAGGTTGTTAGAAGGCAGAACAGTAACAAAGAAAAAAGTAACAGGACCACTTCAGAGCATACTTAAATCAATGTGAGAACTCTCAAGTTGAAGGTAAATAAATCTGCTTTTCATAAGGAACTCCAGAAATGGAGACACTAAGAGACATGGGCATGTTCACTACATCCTGAACTTTTAGTGTAGACCTTTGCCTTGTTTTGCCTATTTTGTAGAAAATGAGTTCTTAGTTTTGCCTG
>VYZS01002285.1:0-12966 GCA_013400695.1 Neodrepanis coruscans | reverse complement strand
TTTCCTGCACTTCTTTAAGTTAGCAGACTTCAAGGTCTAGGACTATTATTCTGTCATCTTCCATAAGTCTTGAATATCAAGGTCACCCATAACATGTCTAATGAATCAATGCTCAGATAGCAAAGGGATTTTAAGTTAGCCAAATGTGTTTGGAGCCTATTGAACTGCCTTATAAAAAACATGTAGCACTTAAGCTGTGTCATGTCTGCTCTCAGTTACATAAGTGGGTGCTTGGACCTTGTATCAGTATGAATTTCTTTCGTATGAATTTCTGCTGCATCCTTCTGCCTTCCCCTCAGCAACTAAATAAAGTCAATGTTGTGTTTCCGATTTTGCAACTGGACAGATACCTTTAGTTGACCAAAGAAAGCATGTTTTCCCTGTGTCCTGCAGAGGGGTTTCTAGCAAGGTCCAACATCCTGCACAGACATTCATAGCAAGTAAAGGCACACTGCAGGCGACCATATTGCCAAGCCAGGCTCCCAAAACTATAACAAGCCCATCTGCTCTGGGCCAAGCAGAGCTTCACACAGCATCAGGCCATGGCACCTTCAGAAGCTCCAGCTCTCAACCAACATTCCCCTGATCACAAGCCTGATCACAAGGTATTGGGGTACCTTTTTGTACTGTGACTATTCAAATGGGTTTCAGGAAGATGAGGAAAGATGAAATTAATTCGCTGTTGGATAAGTATCTCCATTATTATTAGTTATTAGTTCTGTCAAGGTAAATTAAATGTTCTCATTCGGATAAGCATAGTGTGTCACTTAGAACTCATTATGAATATACAATAAAGTGTTTTTTATTTGAGGCAAGTCGATTGTTTATTTCTCATCCACACATATAGCTTTAAGAAGTTATATAACCAAGATACGCTTACAGAGAGAGAGATATATTAATACACAGTTGAATTCAGTCCAGATTTCTTATGCCACAGAGGCATATTTAAGTAACACCAAAGTTCTTGAAGTGCTAAGAACTCATAGAAGTTCTTGCAAAGAAAATATTTCAAAATCTTTCACCTACCTGCTGCATAGAGCCTGTATTTCTGGGGAAGTTCGGAGATGACTCTAATAAGTGATGAGCCTCCCAGACAGAGGTACAGAAGAAAGGATTGATAAAAAATGGCTTCGTCTGAAGAGCTAATAGTGTTGGATTATGTAGTCCTTGAAAGATCCTGATATCCTAAAACTGGAATAGAGCTGCAAACATAAATACCAAGTTTTATCTTCCCTTATCACATAACAATTTCATCTGAAGCACTTTTCTTCTTTAACCCAGCACTTAAGTGAATAAAGAAGTGATAATGTTAGATGATCTACTTTACAAGCATTAAGTATGTAAATTAAGTCTATAAATTCTCGAGAGGCAGATGCCTACAAAAAATGTTTTTTATCTGTTTCTCAGGGTTTCCTTCTAAAGTTCCACAGCCACCCACACCGAGAAGAATTATTCCACTAGTCAATCCATTGCTTTCGCCTTTATAATTACTGAATAGAACATTCAATTTGAGACCTAGGTCTATCACTTGTGTAAAGCTATTTCTGTTTGCTTTTAGTCAGAAGAGTGCAGAAAGGGAGGAAATTAAGATTATTCCACTCACACATAAGAGCAAGCACAACAATCAAATAAATTTATGTTAATATCACTGAGAATTGTAACTTCCTAGGACGATTCTAGAGCCAGTGTAAACTGAAGTTGCTCATTCTTTGGAACTCAAGTGAAGCTTTAGTATATGTAGCTCCTTAGAAGTCACAGTGATTTATTACATCTGATAATCTAATCTGGAATCCTGAAAAATCAATGTTCCTGTAAAAATGTTAGCTTGCACAGAACCTGCTCAAAAATAAAATGCATTTGTCTTGGGACAAACATATTTTCAAGTTACTTTTTTACAGAAATATCTAGTCTGCACTGAGCAAAGCATCAATTTCTGAATATCAAGTGATCCTCAGAGGTTACTGCAGTCTTCTCTTCATAAAATGGACTGGCTGCTCAGTCTCCTCTTAGCATGGAAGCAAGTGTCCTGCTGTCCTATGCCCATGTCCAAGACATTCTGCACTGCAGTGGTTTTCTCTAAGGGGCACTGCAGAAGCACCACTAAAAGTACAGGGATCACACTCACCATTTACCATACACTGCAGCTCTTGGCCATGCTGGGCATCAGCTGTTCTAATCAAACACAAAATCCTGCTGTGCAAATAGCAGATTTCAGTGAGCTTGTCCCCTTTTATTGTTGATGAAGAGTACCCCTTTGAAACTCAAAATGACATTCAAATTTCTTTTCATAAATGCATTATTCATCCCACATGCATGTTTATCAGACTTCTGCTTATGAAGGGCCTGACTAAGTAGGGGAATTTGAAGTAGATGAAGGGGATGTTTCCTCTCACATGAAAAAATCTGTGACCTAATGTAAAAATGGCGCATGCAACCATTCAAATATCAACTGCATATGGTAACCTGCTGCTTGGCACATAGCCACCACTTTTCTTGCCATTATGAGTTCCATGGGGCAGCACCCAGGAAGTCCTGCTTGGGCCTACCACCCCTGTGGTGCCTACATAAGGTACCCATGCCAATGATGGTGGATGACTAACTCTGAGTCAGAACAACATAGCTTTCCAGGGTTTGTGTCTGCTGCTTCTCTTCATGTTTTGAAGGGTGTTCTGAGGGAACGTTCCCAGGCTTGACTCACTGCGACTCAGGCTGTTCTGGATGATTGTTGGTCTGGCATATAGTTGAATATTTCCTCAACCATCTTTCCATGATTTTTTCTAGTCATCATCTGTCTCCAGAAGGCCTCTTGCCCATCTACTGTCAGTTTGAAAAAATACCATTTAAGGTCAACAGTTCCCTTTCTAGTTGCATCAATTCCTTACAGCTCACCAGTTAGTCTTCCAGCTGTCTGGCAGGCTCAGGGTTTCCAATGAAGGCTGAATAGACTCCTCCAGGCCAGCTTCTCAAACAGCAATCATTTCCTGAAAGAAGCTCAAGATTTGCATTTGCTTCCACATTTTAGCACAAATCCTTCTTATCTTGAACAAGACTATAAAAAGACCACATAACATGGAAAGTGGCACTGGGAGAGGTGTTTCTAACCTTGGATTAATTCCCAGTCTGGCCAGCTGTGCATGCACCTTTCTGATTTCAGGTTAATAACAAAAACAGTAAGACATTCCATTATCAGACGCAACATGAAAAAAAATGTGAAAAAAGTCAGTGACCAGTGTCGAGCCATTCTATTCTCCTGTCTTAATAAGAAATGTAAACTGCTGAGAAAGAAATTAAAAGTAATAAAAGAAGGAATTGTATACCAGGACTTTGTGAACAGACAGTAGTTTTCTCAAAACAGACATTTTTTATTTGATGGGATGAAATATAGCAAATCAACACTTTAGCCCAGAAGAGGTTCATGGTTTTCAGAGGAAGGTACATATTTTCCATGAATAAAGCTTATATTTTAGAGAACAGCTCTGTTTAACAGTGTTTAATACTGTTGCCATGTTTTGGAGGAGGAGAGGGAGAGCTTTCTGTCCTGACACACTACAGCACAGATCAGATTAAACTAGAAAATGATACTGTTTCCCTAAAAATACTGTATATCTAAGTGTAATAAACCCAGAAAGTTAGTGAGCAATAAACAAAAAACATGTTTTGTATCAGCTTGTGTCCTTGCTTTTACTGAGCCTCGTGTTTCTTTGACAGAAAAAAAATTATCTTAATATTTATATATATATACACATATATATATATAGCTTAATATTAGAGGAGAGATCCTTTACCTCCCAAATTTATTTAAACCAGGGAGGTTATTCCTTTCATGTACACATGTATACATGTGTATATACGAACACGGAAGTGGGAGATATTTTTGATATATGTAATATGTTCATATAATAAATTAATTATGAATAAATTATTATGTGTATGTGTTTGTATTATGTATATGTATTATGTATATGTAACTATATATGTACATCTACAAACATTTTTTTTTAGAAAATGAATAAAATCAGCATTCAGAATTGCCAAATATTTCAAAGAATTTCACTGTGATCCAGTATCCTGTGACTGAATTTCCTGTTTTACCAGTTCAACTCACTCCTTCATTTTCCTTCACATCCAGTGCTAGGAATAAGAAAAGTTGCAGCAACCTCTCATCTAAAGATTTTCTAAAGGTCTCTGCTACAGTAACACCATACAGGTGCTGATTCCTCAGTATTATGACTGTACAAGATCCCTCCAGGTTTTATTACCTGGAATTGGTGAAGATTTCCTGGCCAGAAAAAGACTGAGTTTCTCAGAAACCACCATTTTATAGATTCCTCACTACAAATAGTTAATTCAGTGAGCTTAATTTATTAAGATTTTTTTCTTTTAAACTATTTCTAACTGTTTTAAACTGTTCTTTTCTTTATCCACCTTTTTTCTGCTGACCATTCTCCATCTTTGCAAAAAAAGTTCTATAGAGGAATTTTTTAATTCAAGCTTCTATATAAATACATGTTCAGAAATTCATTCTCAGCATGTAATTCACATACAGCTTTAATTTTATAAAATACATATATTTAAAAAATAGCAATGAGCTTTTTCAATTTATTTAACTAAATTTATTAGCTGTGGAAAGCAGCAGAGTAGCTGCTTCTGGAAAATAAAAAGGAGCAGATGTTGCACTGAGGAAAGGAGATTATTTTCCTTTTTATATTCAACATCTACTTTAATCTCCTTTGACCTGTTGAATGATTAAGCTCAAGTGAGACTGTTTGCACTTAGATCTTCCTGAAGCCTCCTCTCACTGAAAAAGCTTCTGCAACTATTGGGAAGGATTTGATGATCTACCTGTTCAATATTTAAATCCTGCAGATAATTCTGCTGTTTCTTTGTTTCAAAAATAGCCTGTTTCCTTTCTGTCAGCAGGTCACTGCTGTGCTTGGAGCAAGTAGCCCACTGAAGTGAGCATTAGGACATTTTCCCTTTGTATAACCTTTACTTCTAAACTTAGGTCAATAATAAAAACAGTCATAAAAATACAAGATGAAGTATCAAGGCTGAAGTACGTGTCTGCTACCATTGCGCAGTAAAAGATTTCAACTTGAAAATGCTAGTAACTGCATAATAATGGAAGACAAGTGACCCTCAGTGACCTTTTTTGAGTGCATGCATCAGTTTTGTCTAGATTGTGCTTCAAATGCAAGTGCTAGGAATGTAATTACTAGTGGATACAGATTTTCAGTGACTGAAATAGAGACCTACAGAAGATCCAGCTAAAGCTTTGGCCCAAAAATCACATTAATGACACATTAAGCATAATTAAGCAAATGATTTGCTCAATGCATCTTGTTTCTTTTTCCAGTATATGAAATGTTTATTTCCAATAAATATATAAAAGACAGAATATAAAACAACTGTTCCTCCCAACTACTTCTCAGATGAACTGACTCTTTCTAGTTTCACAGAAGCATCCTTCATGTCACATATTTGATCAGTTTAAAAGTATGAACTCATTGGTATGATTTAAATGACTATAGGTTATTGGTGTAAAAGGAAGAGCTGAAAGGAGACCATCTTCTCCAATGTCTATCCCCATTTCCATGGAGCCGTACTATGTTTACTGCGAGGATGCAAAGACACAGAGAAAATAGTCCATACCTGTGTAAGCATGAATGTTCATGGAGAACTGCTACAAAATCTACATTACAAAAAAAATTTTACATTTTGATTTGAAGAAATTGATAATCTACTCTTCTTTCTGTCCCATAAGAAAATTTAATGTAATTTGTAAAAAAATAAATAAATAAACAAAGAAAAGGAAAACTGGAGAAAGAGACTTCATATGGAAGAATCTTGAGTCTCATTAGAAAAAGTTTGGGTTTTTTTTTGTTATGGAAGAAAAATATGTTGTTGTGCTCTCACAGACCTCATTCATTATTTTTGTGAGGAACACTCCTGAACTAATAGAGTCCTCCTTATTTAAGAGAGCCTCAACAGGCACCTGAGTAAAGACGGACAGATCAAAGGAAGAGCCAAAACCACCACCATGGCCAACCAGCAATCCCGGCCCTGCTGCTCCTTCTGACACATCCGCCTGGCTCACCTGCTCCCTGGGCACCAGGGACCAGGAATTAACTGTGCACAGGCAAAGTATCTCTCTAAGGTTCATGTATGCACTACTGTCTTATTTTAAAAACCTTTTGCTGATCCTTTCTAATTTACTGATACACATCAGAAAATGTGTATTTTCAAACACATTTCTGTAATTCTACACCTGCAAGTCTGACGAGGTCCAAGGCAAAGGAGACAACATGGTATGTTACCGCACTATCCAGACACCAGCTGGCAGCTCCTGTTCACAAGTATTCAGCACTGCCCTGAACAGCTTTATGCATGAGAACAGGGCTCAAGGCAATCACACTTACCTAATGCAATAATTGTTTGTATATGAATCCTCAATTTAATTACTTAGTGGCCTTGCACAATCAATTCACTTCCCAATACTTTGTTTGAAACAGGAGTCCTCACACGATTACTATGTTATAATGATTTTGATGATAATAATAAATTTACCTGATCATTGCAAGAACTGAGTGTTCTCCTATGGCTTGAACATATTGCACATCCCAAAAGCAGAGGCTTTCCCGACAGACTGTTCTGTATTTAAAAAGTGTATTAGTAGCATATGCTACCATAAGGTTTTATACAGAAAATCCATAATTAGCAGCAAGATGCTAGTGTTTTTGGTATCTGAAATTAAACTGGATCTTGCTTTCAAACTCAGTTACACATGTATGCACATACTTGGTTTCTTTCCATATTTGCATTTCTTCAGGACAACTATAACCTTTCCCTTAAAACATCACAATATTATTTCCTTAAACGCTAATGATTTGATAATCATGTTCCCTTAAAATAACAGACAGAAATGTCCTGAGTATCTTACAACACCTAAAGAGTATCCGAGTTTTAAGGAGTCAGTAATTGTGTCCCCCTAAAACAACAGGTAGAGGAGTCTTTCCATTAGTTACCAAGAGAGACTGGACATGTAATTTTTTATGATGAAAAGGTGTGTTAAAACCGTTTGACTGTGTACCTGAACCCTGAGAGCATCATCTTCTGAGGAATTTTACTCTCCTTTGAAAATGGAGAAAACTGCCTTGTACAGTATCAGAATGATTATCAGAGAAATAAGATGAGAGCAACTAGCTCACTCTAAATTAGTTATATTAACTATATGAGAATATATAAACATATATTATTACATGTTAATTCTAATAGGTAGACATATATTAACTATATTATTTAGCTATATATTAACTATATTACTTAACACCACTGCTAACTGAAAAATAACTTCCTCCAGAAAACAAGAGCTGTGGGAAAATGTACCTGGTTATGGAAAGTTGCTCCCTCTAATCAGCCTTTGTCATTACACTGTATCATGATAGATTCAAAAAGTATACTTCAATTACCTTTTCTAGAGGACTGCAGACAGAGTTGAGAAATTTTTCATCAAATTTAAGGCCTCACAGAAATGTTTTTAAATGTAAGACATCAAAGACATACAAATAGTAAAAGAATTTTTGGAATAATTCTTGATACATATCTGATATGAACAAGCTAAAGAATCTGAAGACAAAGATTTCAGCAGCCAATCCAAAATTAACTACTCCTGTGTAAACATCCCTCTCAATTGAACCTGGAGAATGGGGACTGAATTCACAAGTAAGTTTAGCATCAGGTGTGACTCTTGGTGGCAAAGTAGTATTCTTCTAAAAAAAATGTGGGTTTGTAAGTAGGGAAGGAAACATTATTAAACGTTGTTCTGTCACAAGATTAATTATTTATACTGTGCCACCTCACCTATAAATTTATCAAATGCGTTGATTATCACTAAATATTTCAGTTATTCACGGGATTCAAATAATTTCTAAGCACTTGATACTTCTGCAGTGACACAGACTTTGATACAGACCATGAGGACTGCATTAGTATGCCACACATAAAACAGGAAGGAAAGATTACTGCTAGTGATCTCAGCAACAGATGTCAGATCTATGATTAGAAGCCCCTTGAAATACTGCAATAAAAATTGTCTGAAGAATTTCACATTTTAACTATTTCTAAAATCAGTTTTAGAGCCTCTACCCAGCAGTTTGTTCACACAGTGTGTGCTGCAACTCTTAGAAATTACTTGCTCAGGACTTTAGATCACGCCGAGATCTCCCAGCACGTCAGTTATCTTCAGCATATACAAGAGAAAATTAGTTTGAATCATGTCAGGCACGAGATTTCTCAGGTCACAACCACTGCCCACAAAGACAGCAAGCAGGAAAGCCTAGCCAAATCTTGCATGACCCATAGTAGCCAGTGGGAATAACCCAACTGCAGTGCAGATTGAGTAGCACATGTGATTGGTCATACTCTTTAAAAGACATGTTCATAGACAAGATATTCCACTCTTACCAATGTCTGTAGATAAAAGCACAAACCATGTCTTGGTGCTTTCCAGTATTATTCTTAGGCACTCTGAATGTCTTTGAAAATTTAGTCATTTCCAGTATAACTTTTAGTGAAAGTCTCTGTTTTCCAGCTTGATGTTCACTCAACATAAAGAAAATAAGCAGGATTTTAGACATACATATCACAGAATCACAGAATATGCTGAGTTGGAAGGACTCACAAGGATTATCAAGTCTTTGTGTGTGTGTGTGTACGTGCACACACACGTTTATATATCCACAATTGCAAATCTCTCAGGCAATATGGAAAATAACATTTAAATAAAAACCTGCAACTCCAACACAGTTCTCTCAGTCCTCCCTTTGCTCAAGGAGGGAGGGTTGGAGAATAGGGACAGGGCTAGATAAGCACCAGCAACTTGGGAGTTTAGGTCCCTAATTAGATCCTCACCAGTCCTGTGTGGCTGCAGCACAGAGAGCACAGTGGCTGTGAAGAGGGTGCACAGCTGCACAATGTTTCCCTGTCTACCAAATTCAAGACACACCGGCTGAAGCTGGTGTTAATAAGCCAAATGTGAAATATGGCAGCTGCCTGACTGATACAAGATCCATCTCTCTTCCATGTCTATTCATGGATCTGGTGGGCAGAATTGCCTCCCACAGAGCAGACAAACCAGGGCAGCGACTTCTCTGTCAGATTAACAGTTTGAAATAAATTTGCAAAATATGCAATAATTTTGAATGTCGTAGTGAAATTTCTGCTTCCTTTGATTGCTTCTAGGAGGACAAGGAGGTCATTCTCCATGGCAGAGTCTAGCTGTAGGAAGGCAGCAGAGAAGCACAAGCAATTCATTGCCATAGAAGATCATTAAGTGAAGGCAAATGGTGCCATATACTACAAGCTGGACAAGTACTGACTTCTGCACAGAATCCTGCAGCCTTCACCACTCTTACATAGAAGTGCATCAGTCATCTACCAGCTTCTCCTTTTGACAGTTTTAACTGATAAAGCATAAAAATTCAAAACTGAATTCAAAACAGTAAAAAAGAGGAGCTATAGTTTTAGCTGCATTGTCCTGTGAATAAATTGTGTTGCTATTGGTTACAGCTGAGGAGAGAAGAATTGGGATGAAGCATGCCGAAGGGGCTGGAGAAATAGTGCTGAGAGCAGCACAGGCTGGCCATCAGCAGCCCCCTCACTGCTAAGCCACTCATTTTCAGCGTCATCCTTATTGCATCTGCTCTGCTGTGTTCACCCAAGTGTATTTGCTGCAAATGGCTCTTCGGGTCAAGAAGGCTTTCCACAGAAAACAGGCTTGCCAATAGGGATAGAAAGCAGGGTACAGAGTAGGATCCTGGGTACGGTCACTGAAACTCTGCTGTTCAATCTGTTCAGGAAAAATTAGAACAAGATATTGATGGTTTAAACGCAATGCCATAGTGCAGAGCAATGCAGTACTGGTATGAGAATGGATCCCTGAGAAGTGGGGACACAGGAGACAGCACAGGTAAAATGGGGTGGTAAGAGGGTTTGTACAAGATGGAGTCCATGCTGGCGGTGGAGGTCCTAAAGCATAACACAATCCTTTAATGCTCAGTTTTTAAAAAATGCAAAATTGGAGCCAGACAATACTGATGTTGGGTGTGACAAAAAAAACAAAAAACAAACAAAAAAACCCCAAACAGAAATAGGATCTAACATGCATAAAAGTTATCACTTACAGCAAATTCAAAAATGACTTGAAGCTGTGGGCCAGTGCAGTAAGAAGTACAAGTGTATCAGCACAGAGATACAAATGACCCTGAGTGCATCCTAAGAGAGGAAACCAGCAACACAAACACCATACTGGCAAAATTTACACACTGTAAGACTCCTTCATGCACCAAAGCCACCAAGATTGAAGCCACCTAGCTTCAATCTCTGAAGAGCGAGCATAACCCTCAGAAAAAGGATAAAAAATAAGGTTGCATGTGCCTGTGTTACAGTTTTAACAGCATTATAATTATTTCTTTCTCTGTAACAACTAAATCTGAACCAATAACTGGACTCTTAAGATGGAAATTACACCAAAAAATAAATAAATTTTTGGCTTACTTCTATGTGGATGTTCTTCTTTGCCCACAGTCAAGATTTTGAGCATGGCAGGACCAAAATGTAAGGCATGCATGCCACAGCCTTCATATCCCTATGGCAGGCTCTCAACACTTCCCAGGCTGAATTCCCCCTGCTGGAATGCTAGACGGAGAGCTGGTGGGAATGTCATAGTGGCGTTAGCCTTTCAACTGGAAAACATGAAGCGGGATGTCCTGAAGATTTAGGTTATAGAGAGAAGAAGGATTTGAAACACCTAGCTCTTGCTCATGTTTCTCTTTGGTGGGTATGAATGCCCCCCTTTCCTAAACACAAAATTTTAGTTCCAGTTTTTGTTTTCCTGACTATCTTCACTGTCTCCTCTTGAAGGGAATATTTTCAGAAGTCAACATTCATGTCTCAATTTACAGTTTCCTCTCTATCCAAAAATATCCTTTGTAGTCAAGTCACTAGTTGCTGATTTTAAGTTTTGCAGTTCCTGCCCATGTACATTTCTTCCTCTTGACTTCATGCCTGTTCAGCAAGAAACAGTTCTGTGGTTGTAAGGTCTTCCTTTCTTAATGTAGAATTATGTTATTTTATTTCATACACTTATCTGTCATGTAATTTTAAGATGAAGGCCATATTATTTTTTCACCAAGCTAATGGTAAAGTAACTCCATAGTTCATATGATCGTTACTAAAATTTACAAGGGAAAAAAAGGATACAGAAAAAAAAAAGCTTTCAGGTAAGGAAAATGTCTGTGTACAAATACTCCTCAGAAAATTTGACAGAAAGGTGAGAGAAAATTTGAACAAACCTAACTTTTCATCAAGATGCAATATTCCTACAAAGAATTACTTCAATGTCTTTCAAATAAAAATGAAAAATTTTTATAACACCATATTTAGAGGGACATTAGATTCTTGATAAATCACATCCATCTAGCTTAAGCCTTTAATAAGAGCCCTACCCAGTCTACTGGCCAAAATTATTGCACATATATCCATCTTCTGACTGCTGTAAATATCATCAGTGCAAATCATTCCCAAAATCCTAGTAACTAATAAGCTGGTCACCTTTTCAAGCCATAAATGAAAACCAATACAATTAATTGCTCTTGCTATAAGACTATAAGAGGACAGATACTAATGTTGACATTCAAAGCTATTCTTAAATTTAGGATTGAAAAAGCAGCTAACTTCAGGAGTTTCAAAGTGAGTTCAGTACCTCAAACCCAAACCACCAGATATCAACTGCCATTATTTATGGAGAATCAGACGTACAAATTGGGGTAGGCAGAACAGAGTGGAGATGAAATTCAGGTTTCTTGCTATGATTCTTCATTGCTTGTTACCTAGACCAGCTGTTCAAGACTAGGTTTGTCAGATTAATTTATATTGATGTCCTACACTAAGAAGAACTACCATTCAGGAAAAGTAAGTCCCAAGAAAATTCTCTGTTTGGTGCAAATATAATTTTGTACACTTCTGTATCAAGCCAGCAGCTTAGTGTGTACTAAGATGTTATCCCTGTCTATTACATAGACACCACAAAAGTTATCCTGCAGTAGTAGGTACTCTGACACAATTTAAAATCAGCACTGGGGGAGAACTCTGATTCATAATAGAACATGAACCCAGTGTCCTCCGCTGAGGATACCAGGTTGAAAAGAAAATTTGTCAACCTACCTGTTCTAGAAAGCCCTGAAAAATCTAAGGTATGAGTAGTCTCTTTGTCATCCCCACTACGTTTTGACATTTACTTGAGTGTCAGAGCTATTTAATACAACAGAGATATATCCAGTCTTGGGGGGTGGGGGGAAAGGGGATGAATGAAAATTAAGAAGAACAAAAACAACAGTAATTATAACCCCACACAAAGTATTCCATTTTTCAGATCCAATCATTTAACATCATAAATATTAAAACTGAGATGATCTACACAGTCTCCAGGCAGGCCTCCTGGGTACCACATTCATGTGGCTTAGTAATATGATGGAGCTCTCCTGAGGATACCTGCTTTATTTGGTGAACAGGACGATAAAATTTTTTGAGGGCATGAAGTGTGCTACAGAAGTTTGGCTGGCTGAAACTACTCTGCTGATATATTTTTGTATAGATAGTATTTTTACCACAAAGTCTGCTGTGCAAAGTTTGTGGGGGAAAGGTTTTATTTCTTTTTAAAATAAGCAAAGCCAGGCACAAATGCTCTATAAACAGTGTAATTTAACTTCCAGATAGAGAGATAAATTTCTTCTGAAACAACATATTTAAGGCCAGACAAACCAAACACCCAACTCTACAATTGCTTAGAAGCACCTGCAGATGTTTCTAGAAAAATGAATAGTAAAAAAGCAATCTGGAAGACAGAGCAATATCATTTTTCCTGCCAGAAGTTCAGCTTACTTGCTTTAAATTTAAAAAAAAAAATAT
>VYZS01002269.1:27014-42337 GCA_013400695.1 Neodrepanis coruscans | reverse complement strand
AGACTTCCTGGCACTGTCAGGGTAATGACTTTAACTTAGTAGATTACAAAAGTGCCAGCAATTTGTCTTCAGCTAAAGGCAACATGGAGTGGAAGGAGAGAGAAACTTCTGAAGCTTTGCTCTGGCTTTAGGTTTATAATTAAGATTGGCTGCTGTTCGCGTTTCACTGCCATTTTAATTTGCTTTCTTTAAATCTTTACAAGTCGACTCAATCACTCACCTGCCCTTTCCAGCTCCCTTCCATCATNATAAGTGAGTAGAACTGATTGATTAATGGTACCATCCAGACTCCTCCTGTGCCTGCTGGTGGAAATTGAGAGACTGGGAAGATCTCTCCTGTGAGAGCAAGTAACGTGTTCTTGAATTAATGTCTTTTGAGTATTGCATGCACGTTGTTGAGAATTCCTATCAGAATTATTAAGCATTTCTGATTTTTGTTGCTTTACTAACCTGAGTGTTCATTTTGGTCCCATGTGTTTTTCATAATTTACAAAGCAGTGAAAGATTTCTCATCTGTCTTCCAGTGCTTTGAGTCAGAGAAAATTTATTGCCTTGAACAGGAAAATTCCCATATGGAGCATGCCCTTGCCAAACTTTCTCTAGCCTGGTACCTGTAAATTCCCACTCTCTTTCCCAACGTTTGCAAGAAATTCAGGGCAGGCACATGTGGATTTTTCCTTTCTTGTGTACACACTCTCTCCATAGCTGACTGCCAGTTGTTCTGGAATACTCTGCCTTCGTTGTCATAATCTTCTCTAATTCTTTTGTTGAATGCTCTTGTTTGTTCAGAGCTGGTTGACATGTGCATGAATTGCTTCGTGACCTGAGCTGTGTCCTCTACAGGTGGAAACTCTCTATTGGTGATCTTTATGGATCTGTTAAATCTGATTATGTAGGACATAAATTGTAAGTTTGAAAAATCATACTGGGAGATTTGGTTGAACTGGAGGTCCAGAAGTACTGTTATGTCTCTTGTTTGTGCCCTAACATACCTTCTTACAGTGGAGATAATGAGTCTGAAATAGCTTCTTGTTCTTCACAACTCAGGCAACTTACTCCAGTAGTCAGCTTCCAGCTCCTTCTTGTTCTGAGGCTGACACCCAGGAATATAGATCTGCTATAATAATTAGCAATATTTCAAAAAGAAAAAACTCCCAGGTGGTAAATTCCCTTTCCAACTTGATGTAAATTTGTGGCCAAGTTACGAATGTGCAGAAAATGAGGCTTAGGCATCTTAAAGAGCAGCCTATATATACTTGCATAATAAAGTAGCCCATGAAAAACTAAACAGCAGGAGCTCTACNTTCAACCACTGACTGGATTTTCATGTTCTTTCCATTTGGCTAATATTTCTGATGAAAAAATGGCTAGTGTTGGAAAGCTGTAGTTGTCAGTCATATGTTTTTTATTTTCACAGCTTTCCCTGTTCTGTTTGCCCTGCTGAAAATGGTTAATACTCTTCCTTCCCCACACTTTGGGTTGTGTATATGTTTTTTCATGTTTCATTTAGCCTTTCTATTTGTCTACAAGCAATTCTAATTGTTACTCTAAAATAGAATGCCTGTTATTACAGAGCATAGCTCATTATACAGATGATGCTCAAAGACTGTTTATAAAATGAGAATGTGCCAAGAAAGCCTGCCAGGAATAAAAGCAGGAATTGTTGGGGAGTTGCTTATCCCACGTAACTGCAACTGCCTCAGTTTTGGGATTCAATCACTGCAGTGAAAGGCTCACTCTCTCCATCCATCGCTGTTGCATTATGTCAGCTTCTGCCATGCCACATACTTCCAGTTAAGAAATAATAGCAATGAAATCTCAGAGGCTTTTTTCTCCTCTTTTAGCATAAGCATAAAAAATGAGATGATACTTTGAAGAGAGGTACGAGTCACAAAGTCTTCACTGACTAACCAGTATCTCTGTGAAGCACAAGGAAGAGGAACTCAGCTTCTGTCAGAACTTAGAGATGAAATTTCATGTCAGAATCAATTACAAAAACCTGGTTGCACAAAGTTACGGTTGTCTCTAGCGTCCATCAAAAGTACCACAGCAAAGTTGTGCTGACGAAGCTGCTTGGTAAGTTAAGAGAACAGCAAAAAGTTTCAGAACAGCTGAGGCAGAAAAATGGTGTGATGTTGATTTAAATCCCTTGCCAGATTTCCAGAAATAGTGTGAGCATAAGTAAAGGAAGTGTAGTTACAGCTCCAGGTNTTTCCCATTCCAGCATTGCTACTGACTTGCTGAGTGGCCTAAGGCAAGTTAATTGCATTCAGATGCTGGGACTATAGTGGACCTGTTCATGAAGTGTCTGCCACTTCCACTGCCTTCATGAGAAAAATAACTTCTCTAAAATAATAACTAGAATAATTCCCTTCACCAAAGTAATTAGGGTGCCCAGTGCATGGAGCAGGGATGCCGGGGGGGATCAGCCCTGGCCTCTCTTCCCCCCTCCCTTTCCCTGNGGAATAAAAGCAGGAATTGTTGGGGAGTTGCTTATCCCACATAACTGCAACTGCCTCAGTTTTGGGATTCAATCACTGCAGTGAAAGGCTCACTCTCTCCATCCATCGCTGTTGCATTATGTCAGCTTCTGCCATGCCACATACTTCCAGTTAAGAAATAATAGCAATGAAATCTCAGAGGCTTTTTTCTCCTCTTTTAGCATAAGCATAAAAAATGAGATGATACTTTGAAGAGAGGTACGAGTCACAAAGTCTTCACTGACTAACCAATATCTCTGTGAAGCACAAGGAAGAGGAACTCAGCTTCTGTCAGAACTTAGAGATGAAATTTCATGTCAGAATCAATTACAAAAACCTGGTTGCACAAAGTTACGGTTGTCTCTAGCGTCCATCAAAAGTACCACAGCAAAGTTGTGCTGACGAAGCTGCTTGGTAAGTTCAGAGAACAGCAGAAAGTTTCAGAACAGCTGAGGCAGAAAAATGGTGTGATGTTGATTTAAATCCCTTGCCAGATTTCCAGAAATAGTGTGAGCATAAGTAAAGGAAGTGTAGTTACAGCTCCAGGTGAGTGTTCTGAAGGCTGTGCCTTCAGGAGTAACAGGAATGTGGGTAACTGTTTGGGGAGCCCTGTGTGACTCTGCTTTCAAAACTCTTAAAGCATATTTCTGTCCCATCTGGTATTTCTTCTGCCCACAAAAATGAAGGCCAATGCCCTGTAATTAAGCATTGGAGCAGGTTCCTCAGGGGGATTTTGAAGGATTTCGGGACCTGACTGGACAAAGGCCTAAATAATTTGGCCTAAGTTGGGCATTGAGCCTGCTTTGAGCAGGAAGCTGGCCCAGGTGACCTCCCAAGCTCTCTTTCAATCTGGTTGTTCTGTGTGACTCTAATTAACTCATTACAAAGTCAGTCAGAAAAAGAATGTCTACATAAAAGCAGCACATTTTTCCAAAACAACTTAATCTATGATGGCTGGTTTAGGTGACTCAGAGGAGAAGAATGAGTTTGTTTGCCCATGGAACCTGGGAAAGGAACATACATGCAAAATACATCTTAATTGGAGTATATCAGATTACATCCCAAGATGTGGCTTACTTAAAGGACAAATACATTTTTACTTACAATATGTACTCTCTCTGGTACAGTAGTTTCTCCTGTACAGGAAGCCATGGAGTCCTCACAAACTTGATTAATCAGTCTGCTTATAAACAGCTAATGATGGGAGAGAGAAAGGGGAATGAAAATTAAATAGTTGTGTGATTCTGAACTAACTGCAAATTGAAGTACTAGAGATCAGGCAAGGAGGCCTTCCTTATAGGACAGCCAAGACAAGGAGGTGCATGCGTTTTCCCCACTTTGCTTGAACAGTATTTATTACAGTTAATGGAGAGCTTTAATCATAGAGTTAATCTGAAAATTAAAATTAACTGGAATGTCAAATAACCTGTGCATTCTAAATTGCAGAAGCCATTGATGCTCATTAGTCAGACTGAAGCTGCAGCCATGTTTTGCAGAAGAGCAAATAAAGAGAATCAAAAAATTAAGACTTCTGTTTTCTCAGCATTAATTTCTAGTGCATTTACCTGCACAGCTGCTGCAGCCCTATTATCTGACTCATTACTTTGTAAACCACTCTGAGATATCATGCATGTGAAAGCTGCTATATAAAGCCATATTTATTTCTATAACCCCAAGTGTTCTGCGCAGGCTTAAAAGCTCTCCCCTTCTCCAACGTGACAGGGGAATGATGTGACTTAATGTGCCATATACTTCTAACTGTGGATTGAAGAAAAATGACCTTGAACTAAGAGGCAGGCATTTTACATTGTAAAGCAGTCACTTAAATTTACCTGTCAACTGGAGGCGGGGAGAATCTTACCTCTGCATGGTTTAGAAAGCAATGTCAATCCAACTGCTGGTTGCTCTGAACCCACTGAGAGCTTGATTGCTGACCCCACCGTTTTCAGGTGCTCACAGTGAATGTTGAGCAGCATGTGGTAGAAGAGAGAGCATTTTTATTTCGGCCTCACAGACCATTAGTTTCAGCCCTGAATTTTCTGCGTCTTGATCATAGGGAAAATTGGAAGTCTGTAATCACATGAAATGTTACTTGTCTGTACAGGAAGAGACCCTGATTCAGGCAGATCTGGAAGGAGGCTCTGTGAAGAGCAGTCCAGTTGTGTTTTGTAGACCTTGTTGTCTTTACTGAAAATACTGTTGCTTTTGTAAGAGACACTTAGAGCAACTTTGTTCTCTTTTACCAGTAGCCTCAGTAAAATGTAGGCACTTGACACGCTGTGAGTCTACTCGAACAGGCCAAGTCTAGATAAGAAAAGCATCTCCAAAGACTCATTCATAGTAAGAGGATACAGGAGTTAAGGCCTAGAGAAAGGATCTGCCTTAACTGGAGTGTCCCCAATGACCCGTAAAAACTTAGGAAACTGGACGTCTGCATTCCTTGGAGATGCAGGTTTCCCACTCCTGTTTTGGGGACACGTTTCCCATTGAGTCATAAAAGGTGAGAGCGCACAAAGCAAGCTGCAGATGTGTGAGAGGAGAGATAAGAAATGTGAAGGATGACTGAGATGTTACATGCAGTGGGATTTCTCAAGGAATGAGAAACTGAGGGTGTTAGGAGCATGAGACCTAATCCCATTTATTCAATTATACAAGTGCTGCTTTCAGGAGAGTACTTCAGGTTACTACTAGTGTCTAGAATTTAATACTTGGTAAAAGTATGTGTGACTTAGATTTGGACAGTTCTCCAAGGTTTTGCTTATTAATTAAATTCTAACATACCTGCTTGCTAATGCAGTGCCAAGATCAAACCCATTGGCATTAAACTGTATGGGCAGTTGTCTGTGTGGCTGGATCCCAGTTTCCCTGAAACACTTAAAATTTGGTGCCAGTCATCTCACTGAAGTCTGGAGACCTATTTCTAGATCCAGCTCTGGACTCAGATGGCTCATGAGCTGTCAGGGCATTGATGACTCTGCCTCTGTGTGTGAATGATTAGAAATGGGGATTGGCTGTAACACGATGGAAATTTCTATACTCTTGAGGAGTACCTCACCTTATTTACATTTATACTGACCTTTTCAGAGTTTTCTATAGGCATGAACAACCTCCACAGTAAATGTCAGCTTCTGCTTAGAATCTTTACAAGGGTAGTTTTAAGCTCAATGTCTAATTGCATAATATTACCATAAGAAAGCTACATTGATGTTGAAAACTGTCCTAGGCAAAGTGGCTGTTGGGGTAGGGATCTTTTCACCATTTTGACATGATGAAGTCATTTCAAAGAGGCTGTCAGAGCTGATTTGAGGGAGTGGCTGCTGTGGCTTTGTTGTAAAATTTCTCTTACGGTTTTGTGGTGGTTTGTGAATGTAGGCCATTGCTGTAGGATGGTGAAGATGGGGCCAGGCTGCAGTTGAATGCTGTGTAATGTTCCTCTTTGCCTCTTGGAAAAGTCTTTGTGCTCTATTCATTTCAGCTGAGTATATCATTCATTGCTACACACTGGGGCCCCAATCTCTTTTCTTTTTATTTCACAGATAGATGTATTTGTAATATGTGTGTATGTTTGGCTAGCTAAGGCTTCAGCTAAGACTTCTCTCCAGATCATGTTGTCTTATCTCACATACTGATCCAAATTTAAGTTTTATAGCAAGATCCATGTTTCCAGAAAACTTTCAATTCTATGGGCAGAGCTGGTTTTGTGTTGGTTCTGCCTGTGATTATCCAATATTCAGGCAGTACATCAAACAGCAGGTTTATTTTTAATAGAAATTTCCCTGGTTTTCCAAAAAGCTCCAGAGAATGGTTTGCAGGAAGGAGAAGAGTATCCATTCACACCTTTAACGTGGTGTGTCCGGTGTGTCCCAGTTAAAATGAGGGAGGAGCAGCAGCACCTCCTCTTGCCTCACATTATCTGTAGTTCCTTCCTGGATATGGTGCTTTGAGGATGAGTGCAGAATCTCTGTTCTTAAAGGCATTAAGGTTTCCACCTTACACTGAAATCCATGAAAATTAAGTACCCAGATACTGTCCCTTAAAAAAACGGGCTGCAAGGTCCAATTTTTGTTAGAGAAGTTGAAGAAAACCTGTTCATGCTCCTTCTACTCTGGCCTGACTTTTTTTGACATTGAAAACATCAAATTCTTCTTCTTGGATGCTTGGGAGATACTTTCCTGACAGCAGCGTGGTGACTGTAATTGAGACAGATTAGAGGCACTGGGCTGCCTTTGGGTGCATCAGGCAGCTTTCATGAAATGGAGAGAACTAAAACACACTTTTGACTTTGGAAGCTGAAGCAGGAACTAATTAGCAATTTCAGGACACAAACAGGAGGAAGTGTTGGGGTTGGCGTATAATAAATTATTTATTAACATGAGGGAGTCTTTCCATATGGCAGTTGCTTATAAAATGCTTATAAAGGCAAGATTGCAGGACTTCATAGGTAATGAACCAAACAGGCTTCAGTCCCCAGTCCCAGTGATTATGAGTCACTGACCTTTCTTTTCTGTGAACTAAGACTGGACCTGCTGGCTTCTGCTCACTTTAGACTGTGATAAGTTTTCCTCAGAAAAAGATGAGTTGTTTATATCCAAATATTTCCTTCTTACTGGGATGTATTTGGAGATGTTTGATGTTTCTGTGAGGGTAGATCCACTGGAGAATAGACAGATTTATTCTTCCTCCTTATTTGAGGAATTCAAGCTGTGAAGTTCTGCAGCCCTTCACTGCTTTAAACAGACGGGCTTCTAACAAGCAGCTGAATTGATATGAATAACCAAATACCTGTGTAATGGCTTATGACCATTTATGAGACTTTATATAAAAGTCATGATGGGAAGTGGAAGTATAAGAAGACTCAGTGAAGCATGAGTAACCCAGAAAGAAGCTTTCAAATTGGCATCCAAGCAAGAGTTCAGTGTGTGTGGGTTTTTTCTTGAAGTTGTTTTTCCCTTGGCACTGAAGATAAAACTGAGACAAGCTGTGAGGGGGAGAACCTGACAGGTGCCAGCCCGAGTGGAAATGCTGCCTCGATCCGTGTCTGTCGCAGCTCTGAGCAGTGCCCGCTGCTGCTCCATCCCAACACTTGGCAGGACTGTGTGGGCTCCCAAAGCAGAGCAGAAGGTCCCTCTGCAGCCAGGAGTGTTTTGAAGTGCAGTCAGTGGAAACCTCCGTACTCCCACACCTGACAAAGCAATCCTGTTTCTGTGAATTCCCAAGTGATGGAGGATTTGGTTTTGCCTCGCTGGTTAGTTTTAGTGCCGGCACCCCCAGTGCGTGACAGCAGAGAAGGGCTGATGCAGGAGGTGCCGTGGGTCCTCCCACACCCTGGGTCACCCCAGGCCTGGTGGAGAGGAGCAGCATCCATGGAGGTCTGGAGGAGTGTGGCTACTGCATCCAGGCAAAGCACTGATCACTGGCTGCAGTCACCCCCTGCCCTGTAGGAGGGGAAGGCACTTGGTAAGACCATACCCAGCCTCATGATCAGTGCCTTTCATACATTCACTCGGAGACAGGAAAACTTGAGGTCTGCAGAGCTAAGAAAGTGTTTTATGTGCTTTTCCCACCTTTCTTGCGTAACTCTAAAGGTGTGTGGCTATTTCATCTAAATAAGTATTACCATATAGGTTTTCTATTTTGCCATGCAGCTGTCCACTGTCTCTTCCCTTTGCTATGCTTCCCCACTTGGTGGCATTTTATGACAGAAATTTTATGAAGCTGTTCAAAATCTAAACAGTTCTGAATAATATCAGAATCCTTTTAATAAAATAAATACATTTAAGCGGCATCTGGAGCCAAGGACTGTCACGTGATTCCTTTTGCAGTAAGCTTTTCTCTGCAGACAGGTTTGTACTACTGAGCTGGGAGGAAGCTAAAAGCTCCTTAGCTTCCTGGAGTCAGAGCAGCTGATTGGCATCTGAAACTGCAAAGCTGAGTTTTACAGGGGCTTGAGGCCAAAAGAGGGCAATTTGGAACACATGATTCTTGGTTAAACACTCACAGAAGACCAGAGGAAAGAAAATGGTAGGTTCAGGCAGCCACAAGTTACAGGAAGGAGTCCCTTACCAGTGCTGTTGATTTTCAGAAATTACTCTGGTTCTGAAACATTTTTGTGTTACAAGGCTCTTGGACTTATTGATAAGATACTAACAGCAACACATTGTATTTTATTACTGGACATAGCTGTGGTGTATTTTTTTATGGGCTTTCCTTCAGGGAATCACTCAGTGTCTCTCTCTTTGATGAACATATTTTACACCCTAAGCTCAAACCTGCTCATGGTTGGGCTGGATAATTAGGCATCTGCCCTAGTCAGAGCAGTGAAAAGAGTCTGTCTTGGGTCTCAAGTCTCTTCAGCTGCATCACATGGCAGCTGTGATCAGAAAGCAGCGTTGTGCTTTATGGAGCTGTAGGTGGGAGTTGTAAGGAAAACATTTTTTACCTGGTTTTGGTTTTCTCAGTTTAAGGAAAAGTCCCTAAAAATACACATGTTTTGGCATGAGTACATGAATGTACAGTTGTAAAAACACATTTGTTTATATAATATGAAAAGTAATAATTTTCATCGAATTCCCAATCCTCATTAGCTTTGCCAGCCATCTTTCTATTTCTTTTGTTGCTTTGGGGAAGCTTAGCTAAGTGGAAAAGACTTGAAATATGCTCTGAAAAGCAGTGGATTCAAGCCCTACCAAAGCAGAGAATAAACGTGTTCCAGCCCAGAGAGTCCTCCATTTAAAACTTCTCCCCATTAAGAAGAAAGGTCCATTTCCCACCTGCTTGTACCACATGGGGCTTTCTGTAGTGTCAGCTTGTTACTGTGTCTTTCCAGAGTGGCAATTAGAAAGTGATCTCTGGCCATGCAGTGGGTTTGGATTATTGTGGCATCCCCATGTGTTCTTGGCTTGTGCTTGCAGCTCTAAGAACAATAAATTGACACCTTCCTGTGCCTCTGCATTTTCTACTGGTGTCACTGGCCCAAACCCCAGGAGCCAGACAAGCCAGGCGGGCTGGGAGTGCTCTCATTTCTGGTGTGGATTGTGCAGTCCTTGCAATTGCTCTCTGTAGCTGAAAAGGAGGAGTGACAAAATAGAGCTGTTTGGTGACACACACGAGGAGACACCCCTCGGGGCGCGAGAGCGGTCACCAAGCACTGCCATCTGGGTCCTTTCAGAGAGGAGAAAGAAAACCAGTCAGTCATGTAATTCTGGACCCTCACAGAGAGAGGAACAGACACATCAGAAGCACCCGTGGTCAATAGGGGCAGCAGCAGCACTGAGATCTAAAAGAGAATAAGCATGGATGTTTGACCTTGTCGCTGTTGTTCTAATATTCCTGTGATGTAGCAGACAGCATCTGGAAATTCAGGTTTTCCCTCCCAGGGAAACATAACATGATAAATGGCACGCTTGATATTGATCTTGTATGCATAGGCCAGATTGCTGTCTGTTTAAGAAGTCCCCAGTGCCATGCACATCGTTGCTATGCCCAGCTCCTTTTGGTATCAGCTGTTAAGAGTTGTAAGCCCAGCCAGAAAGCTTCAGGAAGGAGCTTCCCTGGAGAGAGCAGGCAGGATTACCCACATGGAGCGTTGCTGCTTTCCTGGCATATTGATCCTCTGTCAGTGGGATCATCATCCTGATAAGCCTCATCAGTCTTTCGTCTTAAAACACTGTAGTGGTTGAGACAAGAGTAAGGGACAAAGGAGTAAGGAAGAGTGCCCTAGGCATGGCAGTTCTCCAGGCAGGAGTGTTCACTTCTAGCTTAGAGTCTCAGTTGCCAGGAGCACCGATCCCCTGTTGGCAGTGCCACACTGAAACCCTGCAGAGCTGGCAGGCCTGTGATACAAATCAGTTGCTTACTCACCTATTTGTATGAGCCAGGATTTTGAACCAAGCCCGCTTGGAGATGTTGCAGAGGCAGTGCAGGGCCTGGGCTGTGTTCTGGGAGCTTGCAAACACCATGGGAAGCTGGTGATGGGAAAATGGGAACCTGTACTTCCAAATGGATTGTGTTTGGTATGTACCTCACAAAGCAGAGACTCCCATGTGTGTTCTGTGTGCATGAGAAGAGAGGGAGAAAATGTTACCTGATGTTACCTGATGTTTAGATACAAACTACATTTCAAAACAGGTTTGGTTTTGGAATAACGTGATTGTTCTGTTCCTTNCTCCAGGCAGGAGTGTTCACTTCTAGCTTAGAGTCTCAGTTGCCAGGAGCACCGATCCCCTGTTGGCAGTGCCACACTGAAACCCTGCAGAGCTGGCAGGCCTGTGATACAAATCAAGTTGCTTACTCACCTATTTGTATGAGCCAGGATTTTGAACCAAGCCCCGCTTGGAGATGTTGCAGAGGCAGTGCAGGGCCTGGGCTGTGTTCTGGGAGCTTGCAAACACCATGGGAAGCTGGTGATGGGAAAATGGGAACCTGTACTTCCAAATGGATTGTGTTTGGTATGTACCTCACAAAGCAGAGACTCCCATGTGTGTTCTGTGTGCATGAGAAGAGAGGGAGAAAATGTTACCTGATGTTACCTGATGTTTAGATACAAACTACATTTCAAAACAGGTTTGGTTTTGGAATAACGTGATTGTTCTGTTCCTTTTAAAAAGAGAATGCATTCAGTTATCACTGTGAAGTAAATAAAAATAAAGGGATTAGAGAAGCTGGTGAGAGAGCAAGTGTTAACATTTCATGTACTGTACTGAGAGTCCCCAAGGTCAGATGCAAGTCTTCTGGGACTGGAGTAAAGGAAGCTATTTACATGAACTCTCCATTTTAATCATTCAGCCAAAGGGCTTAATGTTAACTCCTATCCAAAGCTTTGTTGCTTGTAACAATGGTGTTTCTCAAAAACCAAACAAAAAACATTGCCAAAGGTGACCTACAAATGCTCAAATGTGCTGCAATTCCCCCACGTGCCTCTTCTCCCTGTCAGTGCAGATCTTTAGCAGCTCTCCCAGCCTTGCATCAGCCTGGCTGCCAGGGATTCCCTGCCCTTCAGTGACAGCCCGGTGGGACAGTGCATTCCCCTTTTGAACTAGCAGCTTGGGTAGTGCTCCAGTTATCTGCAGCAACTTTCAGATCCTTATTAAGTATTGGTTCTCCAGAGCCTTTCTACTGATTAGTGAGGAGAGAAGGCTGTTAATGCAACATCTTCAGTTGCCAAGAGACTTAGCTGCATATGCTTGAAAAAAGACTTTGTATTGGGCAGCCTGTCAAATATTGGAAGAAACACTGCTTACAGGTCCTTTGGAAAGGGAAAGCTGTATTAGCTTTAAAATCTGCGCTCCCGGAAAACAGAAGTGCTGGAACTCAGGCAAGGTCAAAATGGATTGTGTTTAATTGAGCCACCTCTTTGTTGAATTGCATATTGTTTGGATATGAAGTGGAATATAACCAACCTCTTATAAAGCACACTCTGTAAGAGACAGTACTTTGATGACAGCTTGTGGAGCTTGGGAAATTTAAAGAATAATAGAGTAAAAGACAGTTTGCTTTCCCAGGCATCCTTATTTCTCCTGCACTGCCTTGCCCTCCCATTTCCTTTCCTTGCTGCCTTTCTGTCTTCCCTGCAGTCAGCCTAGCTCCCTGTGTTGGTTTTTTGCATACCTCCACACTTGGTAGTGGTGGTAACATTTCCACTGTGTCCTTTGAGGTGGGGGGAGTTGCTTGCTTCCCTTTTAAGTAGCATGCCCGTGCTGCTTTCATTGTGGGAGTACATGGTAAGCTGGGAAGAGTTTACATCATTTTAGAGCTTTTGTGTGACTTAGTAAATTAGTTGGAAAGGTCACACACTGTGGTGTTCATTTTCTAAATAGAAAAACTCTTCTTAAGCATTCCCTCAAGCCTGATTTGAGTCTCATGTGTCCCATGTTATTCTGGTGATTCTTTTCAATGCTATTCAAAGGCTGTTCTGTCTGTCAGCAGAGCTTCTGCTCAGTGGTGGATGCTGCATTTGTGATTGAATCTCTGCAGTAAGCGCAGTACCTGTCCTGACTTGTACTGTACCTTGAAGTGAAAGCCACAGGGACTGTTCAGAACTTTCCACCTATTACTTTGTCTTCCTTCATTGCAGAGTTTGCTGTATGACACTCAGTATTCTGCATGTATCTGCATCGAGCTGCATTCTCTGGCACTTATGCCAAGCGTTTGGCTCTGTTGGAGCTGGCTCCACTCTCGCTACTGTTAAGCCTTTCAATTAGAAGAATCTTGCAAGTTTATGTTGGCATTCAAGCTGCTTTGTGCACCGGGTGCAGAAGCACAGCATACAGATGGAATGGAGCTGATGGGTCGGGGTTTTTTAGGGATCTGATTACTGTTTTTGTAAAAGTAACCAGCTGCCTCCCCCAGCTTTCTATAGGGCTTGTCATGTAGTCTGCTGTAAAACCACACTGCGGGGTGAGGCGTTCCTGGAAGGGAGGGTTGAACTGCTGGACTGATCTGCTGCTTACATGTTCTGAAAACATTTCTGTAGCAAATAATTCTGAGCTGTGGTTTACAACTAGCACACAATGAACTGCACAGGCTGTGATGGAGGCACTGGCCAGTTGTCAGCAGAGGGCAGGAGTCCAAGGGCTGTGGAGCTTTCCTTCCACTAAGCTAATTGTTCATTTCTTTTACTGACCTGATTCTTTGCTCCTTTTTTTTTTCCTTTTTTTTTTTTTTTTTGTCCTCATGGCTTCCTGGTTGCTGAGGGAGCTTCTTTCTTACTCTGCAAAGTCTGTATGTAGTGACCTTGCAGGGAAGATGCATTCCAGGCTCCTCTCGCTCCATCTGCCGGTTGCTGTCACAGCCTCTGGAGCTGCCCAGCACAGCAGGGCTGGCTCAGGGTGAGCACATCAGCCCCTGAGCTTCCAGTCCTGGTCACCCCCTCGGTGCATGGAGGGCATCTCTTGGTGTAGTGTCATTCCAAAAGGGGTCCAGGGGGTGCTGCATCTTCTCTGTGTTACAAAACAAAATGCAGTAAATGGGAATCAAAACACAAGGATGAGTAGCTATCAGGGTACACTTTAGTGATTTTTTTCTCTCCCCTAGGTTTAAGAGGTTGTTTGGGGTTTTTTCTGCAGTGTTGCCAGGACTCTTCCAGCTTCTTATGAAATACGCCAGTTGTTTTAAACAGCAACCCAGAGTTTTTGTATGAATAGAAGATGAAGCAGCCTATTCCTGCTGCAGCAGTAGATCTCTCATCTGACCAGTATCCACATATCTGTGATTTCCCATGCCTGTAGGGGGGGAATAAATCCTAAATGGAATGGGTGTTGGAGGGGAATAGATTTGGCAGCCTTGCTCCAAAGAGAGTTGTCTGAATTTGGGATTAAGCAAGAGTATCAGAGATAGGCACCTGGTGCAGTATCTTGTGTTATTGCCAGAATGTAGCTAAGTATAGGCACAGGATCAGCATTGCCAAGATGAAAGCAATAGTTTTGTGGAGGAGATAATCCAGGAACTGCTGCATCATTCTTAGCACAGGGACTGAGGTTGAAGGGATGGAGATGGCTCATCAGCCCCAACTAATTCCTCAGGTGTTTTCCATTCAGGATTGGAATTGCTGCCTGTGTTGTTACTGTTCTGTGGGCAAATAAAGGATAATCCACATGCCACCTCCTGGTAGTGTGGACTTCACACAGAACTGACCCATTTGCCAGTTTTGAACAACTCTGCTGCAAAAAAGCTCATCTTCCTTTTTCTCAGAGAGATGAGACTGCAGCTGTTGGTGGAGATGAGTCTAATGTGGAAGGTGCTCCTCTGTGACATGTCCATGCTGTTGGCTGAGGGAGAGCTTGGATACTGCAGAATTCTGTCAATCACAGTGTTCAAGGCATTTCTCTAAAAGGCAAAAGCTAATATAAGGAACTTGTTTACTTTGCTTTCTGCAATGAAAAAAGGCAATAAATCACTTATCTCCATGCTTTTCCAGAAAGAAACCGTGTAGATTGCAACTCAGCACAAACCCATGACGGATGGAAAAGTCTCATTTATTCCAGGAAAATTAGCTTTTAAAGGGCAGTGCTAAATCTGGGCTATAATTACAACAGCTTTTTAAAGAAAATGAAAAAACAGTGTATGTTTTTCTCGTTTGATGTATTATCTATCACTAATGACCCCCTTTTCTCATTTCCATTTTAAAAAAATGGATATAAGCAGTTAGCCGTATATTGCGTAGATGTAGCATTACCTGAAAAAATAATTAAGATGATCCTGAAATTAAGAAAATCAGTTTTGAAGAGAAGCAGGTGCTTAATGGAGGTGAGACCAGCTGTGCTTCCAGGAACGTGCTTGAAGCGCTTCATGGAAAAATGTTGGAGGCCTCCACGCAACACTGGAAGGAAATTTATAATAATTCAGACAAATTGCATCCTATAAATAGCTGAGCTGGATTCATTAGGACAGGAGGCAGATGGAGAAAATATAAAACTTGTTTGTTTCTTTTTAAGGCACTATAATGCTTATGAAAAGTGTCAGCTTGCTGTCAATGAGGGAAAACCCTCCAGTGCAGCAGTAACTTTCTCACTATTAGGTTCTCATCCCTGCTAATGAGCAGCCATCCATGAGGGACATTCTTAATACTTCGCTTTAGCAGCTCCTGCTGCCTTTCTCTGGCATACCCAGGCTGACAGAAGTGCTGCAGTGCTGGGACATGCAGCAGTGAGGGGAGCAGGGGAGACAGGAGGAAGGACAAAGTTCCCTAAATGGGGCATAGCACTTCCTAATTCTGTTTAAAACAGATGCAAATGGGGCAGAGGCATAAATGTGGTTGGAAAGGGAGGGTTGTGTGGAGTGAGGTGGGAATCATTCACCAGCTGGCTACAGAGTTATACCCCAAAGCAGGAATGTACTTGATAGTTG
>VYZS01002269.1:3471-15954 GCA_013400695.1 Neodrepanis coruscans | reverse complement strand
TTAATGACAGCTACAAGACAAAAGGGTCACCCTGGCCTTGGTGCTTTTCCAGCAATACATGTGAAAAATTCAGAAGCTGCACAGTTTACAACCTGTTGATTTCTGGTTTTGTCAGCAAATACCTATAGGTATGAAGAAGTCACTGAATGATTTCACATATATCCCAAAACTTACAAGTCCAGGTAATAGCTGTATGGAGTCCTAGGTGTCAGCATATGAATAGTCCTGACATTGCTTGATATTTAAGCTCTGATTTTATCTTGCAAATCAGCCAATCTCCCAGAGAAACAAAAGCAGCATCTCACATTCTTCAGATGATCTGGAGCTACAAAGAGCTACGAAATGCCCTTCAGAAGGATGGGTGGAACAAGTCACACTTTCAGGTAAAGGGGCTGGATCTTAGATTTGTTTTGAAAATGCCTGAATGGCAGATTTCCCAGCTCAGTCTCATGTTGCAGCCTGATAGATCATAGGCTGCACTTCTGTTTTTCTAGGTGACAGCACATTGGATTGTATTCTGCAGTCCCAGCATCATGCAGTACCTGCTGCCTGTGCTCTTCTGTGGTCTGTGAAATGTAGCTCTTAAGGTTTGGGAGGTTTGCCACCTCGTACAGGCCAAATGCCCCAGCTTTGCTGGAGGAAGAATTAGCATGTCTTAGTTGTGTCTCATTTGAAACATTCCCTGTAACAGGATAAGGCTGTGCTTGACATGCACCCTCTCATCTTTCCTTGTGGAAAAGTTTTTGCTCCTTTTACAGAGCAATAACACTGTCATTTAGGTAACAGGAAGAAAATTCCACCAGCAAATCTATATGAAAATAGAAAAATATTCCAGTGCCATACTATCAACAGAAGGGGGGCTTAGCAGCATTCAGTAATCTCTCCCCATACTGTTGGTTTGTTTATTTTCCTTGTTCAATTTCCCTGAGTAGCAATTTTGTATTTATGTGGTTTTTGCCTTGCAGTCTGTTTCTGCAGCTCCAAAGAGTTCCAAAGGTACTGCTGGCAGGTCTGGCTATGATGACAGCACTTTGCCTCTGGTGGATAAAAGTCAAGGTCAGTTCTGCTCTTTGTAGCTTGTTCTGTAGTGCTTTGCTTGTTTTCTGGATTTGCTACAACTGCCTTACAGCATGAGGGATTAAAAATGCATTATTTGTGTCTCAAAATTATTTGGTCCTTACTACCTGGATATGGATAGTATTCCTTCCCTTACGAAATGTACACTCCTGATACTGTTTCCTCAACTTCTATTCAATGTTATCAGTTACATCTTCCTGGGAGTGGGCCTTGACCTTACCCCTACTCAGTACTGGAGTCTTTTCTAAATAAGTGTGCCTGTTTTGGCAGAGCTTCTTCTCTACTGTGCAGGGATTTATTTTTTTTTATCAGAGATTAGTTTATCCAAGCTCCAACTAAACCTGTCTGCTTTTTTGGTGAGGTGCAGCCACACCACCACTGCTATAGCTGCAGCTTTGATTTCATTGTGCTTGTTCTGAGCCTGGTTCTGGTTTCTAGCAGCAGGATTTTCGTGGTACATTTTATTTGGTTTAACTGCAGGTTACTGCAGAAATGACAGCCCCAAGCTGCCCTGCCTGTTTCAGCCTTCCCTGTCTGTGATCAAACCTGGCAGATGATGCAGAAAGAGGATTAGTTGGGTCAGTTTGCTGATGTGACAAGAAACTCGTTGCTTTCTTCATGGTTGTCTTTCTGTTGGCTCAGCAGGTTGCTGGGTTGGGTTGTGTGCCATGAGAAGCTACACCCTGCTTATTTTCTTTCTCTACTGTTCTGGAGAAACCAGAGAAAAGTTTGTTAATAGTGGGAGATAGTCCAAAGCAGAATTATGGTTACTATTGTCACTTGGAGAGAGTTCTGTATTACAGTATTAAAGCAGAGGATACAAGGATTGCATGTGCTCTCTGGAGAACTTCAATCAAATTTCCCTTTCTGAATGGATTTTTTTTTTACAATAATCTCTGCATTTAGTACTTTATGGATCTCTCTGGTTCTGTGACTAATTTAAAACTACCAGTTTTTGTGAAAAGCAAATGTAGCTCAAGTGGTTTCAATGTTTCTGTTTTATAGATAATGAGAAGTCTGGGAGTCGTGATATGATACCTATGGATGAACTTGGCCCAGGTAAATTCAGTCATAGATCAAACTCTCTGTCTGTTCCAATAGATCACACTGTCACTCACAGGAAAGTTCAACTATTTCTCTAGGAGATATTATTTCAGATGGATAAAGCTGACATTTAAAAACAGAACATTACCTCACAAAAGATTGGTTGTCATCTTTTTTTTTCCCTGTATTTTTTCTTTATACACATGTAGAGTGTACACAACTATTTCTCTGCTACTTTATATTGGAGATACACTGACCCAGCTTTCATTCTAGTCTTTGGCCCTTGAGGCAGCTGCATTCCCTGTTAAAGATCTTGAAGTCAGGGGATTCCGAAAGGAAAAGAAAGAGCTGAAAATGTACTTCAATGTATTGCTTGTGTTTAAATCTGTTCTGCCTTTGTTTTTGTACGTATTAACCAAAAGTAAGTTAGTATGTGTGATACTTCTTGTTTTTCATTCACCTGCACCTAGGAAAACCTGCCTTTTCCTTTAGACTGAACAGCTACTGACTGACAGTGATGTGCTTTGAGATTGATAAGCTCTATAGTGTAAGACTTGTAGAGGGTTTTTTCCTTTCCCAAGGCAGATAAAGGTGCTGTATGGTCTCTTGAGAATTTCTTCCTTCTTCCAACTGACTTTATTTTTATTTAAATATACCTATATTAATGCCTCCAGATCAAACAGTTTGATATACTGCTATTTGTGATTGTAGCTGAATAAAATAGCAAGTTAGAACCAAGCTGAAAGCCAAGCAGGTTCAGAAAGTGAAGTAACAGGTATATATTACCTTTTGTATTCTTAGAAAAATGAGATGCCACCTGTCATGAATCAACTGTCCAAATGTATTTTGCCTAAGGGAACACTGGAACATTTGTTCTCACAATGGAATAAAGTGACTTCAGAGAGGATTGCCTGGCAGGATGGCTGTGTGCTGGCAGGTGCTGCAGAATGGGCAGTGCTGATTGTAGTCTTAATATTAATTGTTGCTTTATGCTTTCACAAGTAACTGGTACAGCTTTGAGTACAAAACTAAATGCAAATCAACACCATATGCAGATCATCAGGCAGATTCTCTGGACCATTTTCTTCTCCAATCTTTTTATCACCATTAGAAGATGAAATCTGTCAGGTTTTCCTGACTCGAGCTCTAGTTACTATGTGACTATAACTTAGTGCTGTTTCAGAGGTCAGCTGAGAAGAGACTGAATTAATTTATCCAGTTTACTCTTCTTGACTCCAGAGAACTGGAATAGCAATTTAGTATTTCATCTCTTTTCTTCAGGCTCTTCAAAATGCTGTGTTTTTTGACTAACATAAGGAGCTGCTCTAGACTCTTTTCTGTTTTTAACTTCATTGTGGACTGTTGTATTCTGGAGGTTTTGTTCTTTTTTGCACTCTGGAGTGAACTGGCAGATACATGGAGCAGAACATCAGAGTGCAGTCCTCTGTGTTTGTACCTCCAGTAAGCACAGTATCCCCACATACTCCACACCAGAGCCTCCAGGAGAGACCAAGTGCTCTTACATTTGCAAAGAAAATGCATGAAAGAGTCCTAGAGAAAGTTTACCTGCATCTCAGCTGATTTTTTTTTTTAACAGAAAGTCCCAAGCCCTGGTTCAGTTGTGTGTTTTTCTGTTGTCTTTCTTTCTGACTTCACTTGCTCTAAAATCTTTCTCCTTTATGTTCATTGTCTTTTAGAGAATTCTCATCTGTCTCCAGCTTTGTGTTGTCCATTTCATTCAATTCAGATGCTTCCAGGTTACACAGTTACCTTTCTCCTGCACTGCTTTGGTACTGAACCAGAAATGTCTCAAACACATTAGAGTGAGCCAGTGCACAATTCCATGGATTTCCATCCACATTCAGATTAGTGGTACCCATCCATCAGCCAGGCCCTTCCAGCCCAGTGTCCATCCTGCTCTCCTGCAATGTCCAGGACTGATGGTTGCAAAATGTCACCATCTGTCTGGCACTGATCTCCTGCCTCCTCCCATCAGAGTTCAGCTGTCCTGGTTCCTGGGCCTTTACTGTTAACTCATGTGGCTCTTTTCCAGGATCACAAAAAGAAAATTGATACTGGTGTCTCAGTGTGTTTCTAATGCTGTGGGGGTCATCCTTCTCTACAGAGGAAATGAATTCACTGTCAGTGTGGTGAGGAAGGCAGAAAGATACATCCCCCACCAGCTGGCAGTACTAGACCAGTCAGATTCCTGTTGTCTGGAGCAGTGGCAGGGCCTCTGGGTAGAGTGTGGGTGTCCTGGGAGATGGAAACAAACATGTATTTTGAGTTACTGTGGGATGCACAGGTCAGGCATTCTCAGCTCCAGGCAAGTGGCTGTGTCCCAGCAGTCTGGAGATGATCAGTGCTCAGTGTCAGGTGCTGCCTGGGGGCAGCTGTGACCCCGAGCTGCCTGCAGAGGCAGCAGAGCTGTGATCTCCAGGCTGTGCCAAGGTTGTGAGTTCTTTAAAACTGTATCTGCAGCTCAGTTAACTTGCAGTCACTCTGACAGGAGCACCTTGGAGCTGAAGCTGTTCAGACAGAGACACACAGCTCAGATGCCCCTGCTGACCATGCCCATCTTCAGGCAGAACTTTTTCTTTCTCCTTCTTCTCCTTTTTGGTGGGTCCAGAGGTTTGATCTTTTTAAATTGAGAGCTGCATGAGCGCACAGATGGACTGACACTGGCAGGTGTTTATTTGGTCCTGTAATTTGTGATGACATAAAAATATTGCTACAGAGTGAATGGGAGATAGTGAAAAAATAAAGAAGACAAAAAGCAGAATGTTGAGAGAGGAGTAAACAAGCCAAGAATGGGACATTCTTCTATTGACCAGTATAACTTTTGTTTGTACATGGGATCATATGAACCCAGAATAATGCACTTACACCTTGGAGCAACAAGATCTGTATAGATCATTTTTATGCCACAGGAACAGTTAATTCTGATCACTTCTTGGAATGAGTCTGAAACATGGGAGAAGCAGCATTTGTAATTTCTTTGCAGAGCTGTGGTCCTCAGGGCACTGAGGTATTATTTCTCTGATGCAGTCTCTGTCAAGGTATTTCTGATTTTATTAGATCAAATCATGAACTTCCATCTCTGCTGCTGGTTATCTTGACAGAGTCATAGCACAGTGTGTGGATTTTGGAAACACATAACCAACTCGTGCTGATGTGCTTGCAGACCACACAGCAGCAGGAGGATGAATTGCAAAACATGTTGGAACGTAGATATGAAGAGCAAAGTTCTTGACTGCTCTTTATTGTTAGATTACCACCACTGTGGAAAAGCTTAATCTTCCTCTTGTTGCTGTGTCCTGGCTGAGCATGAGGGTTTTTTAATTTTTTAGTAGTAATAAAGACCTTCCTTCCTGGGAAGTATCACAGCTGCCATCCTTCATTTAATGGCTGTTGCTTTCAGGGAGAAAGATTAAATTTGTATCTTGGCAATTCCCTTTAAAAATGTTTGTGGATCACCCATGATGTTGGCACTACAGAAATGCAAAGTGATCCATTACATCCTTGTGGTTATAATTAACATAAGATTGTGAAAAGCTACCACTCAGTTGCTGGGAATTTGATTCTTGAACTGTGTTCCCATCATTTAATACATATGTGAGCTATTTAGTCCTAAATAAATGATGAATCCTTAGATTAGGCCATGACTTACTAGCACTGTTCGTTGCTGTCATTTGAAAGAGAATTATTGGTCATGGGTTCCTCCACAAGTGCTGGGTGGGTATCTGGGTGCAGCTGTTTTTCTTCTTTTTTTGTTCAAAAGGATTAGCCAAGAATGTCAGGCATCTTCATTGTCAACAAGTAACTGTAAGTTAAGTGCTGTGTAGCAACTATTTTCATGCTTTGTGATCTATGTACTATGAGTAACTCCAGAATTCTTCAGTTATTTTTAGGCAGCATGGTTAAATAATCTGTTACTGCCTGGGATGTCATAAATACTTGCTGCTTCAGGTGGTTGCTGCAGGTCTGGGAGCACTTTGGTTTGGGGTACATAAGAGGACTGCAGCTCTTTTCAGTCTGCCTTGGCTGTGGCCAGCTCTGCAGTGGTGGTTGGGACAAGTCACTCTGGCTTCGTATGCAGTTGTCATGTGGGCAAACTGTGCCCCTTTGTGCCATAGGAACCCCATCAAAAACAGCACTCACTTTTTCTTAATGACCTGTTGCAGGCAAGTAAGAGCCTCCTGAGAGAGGAGCATTTTGATAGTTTATTTAAAACCTTTTTTGTGATATTCTAAAAACCGAGTTTGTCAGGACAAGAAAACGTTAATGATCCCTCAATTACCTGGAAGAAAACAACAGCCTACAGGGACCTATAAATTTGGGTGTCATTTACTCCAGATCACAATGCTGTCAAAGCAGAGCTGGTGAGGATCTATTTGTCACTGATAATGAGGGAAATTCGATGCATCACGAAAATAAATTATTTTGTGTTGATTGACGATGATTCAAAACAAAAGTTCTGGAATAATTAGAGCCATTTCTTTATAAAACCCTCTCACACTTTTCTTCCTTGTGTTCATCAAGCTTTCTTGCTCTTCCTTATTTGTCAGGAGAAAAGGCACCAACAGGTGCTGCTTCATAATGAAAGTCAGCCCAAGCACAGCAGGGTTTGCATCGAGATCTTTTCCAACTCGACAGGCCCTTTTTCTCAGTGCACTGATGGGGACTCTTCCAAATTATTGTCATGTCCTGCTAGTAGTCAGGCTCAGGAAGAGTGGGGAAACACTGCAGAGCATTCAGAGGATGAACACAGCCAATTAATCAGGCTGCTAAGCAAGGAACCCAGGATTTGGGCTGGATTTGGAGCTCATTAGCCACAGGGCATGAGATGACAACTTGCGGCTTTCCTTGGGCACACTAAAAAGTGCAGCAGGCTGGGATGAAAACAGTGCTGCTTGCTAATGAGCGCCAGCATCTGACAGTGCTATAAAAAGAGGGTGTCTCTGTTTTGTTTTCAGCTGGTAAAAATGAAATTTCAGAGCTGAGCTGGAGCATGTGAGAAGCATCTTTGGGTTGTGATGGTTTGTTTCCCTGTTTCTTTGCTGAAGAATTCTGCTTGTGTCAGCAGAGTTTCTGCTCTTGTTTGTGCTTCATGCCTGACTGTGGTGTTTTTCCTCCTCAGATGGATACTCCACCATCGATCACCGGGACAAGGAGCGCAAGTACAAGGCCAGTGACAACACGGGCGATGCCTCAGAGAAGGAACCTTTAAAAGTGAGTTCCCTCTTACTGCTGCATGATAGTGCCTTTAAAAGAGAAAAAGTCTGGTGCCCTCAGCAAAAAACACTCTCTAGTTACTCACCCAGGGGCTGTAAAGTGCCTTTGGGGGGATTTTTTGGTCACATAAGGGCATTATTTTGTAATTCAGCACTTGGCTAACTAAAAATAAAAACAGATTGCTGCTTTCCAGTGCAGGAGCAAATGCAGGCAATCGCTGTGTTCTTCTAATGGATGAGTTTGTTAAAGTAGAAAGTGTTTGTTCTGTCACCCTGGTCCAGGCAGCACTCACTGGCCTTAAAGTGTGTAACTGTGCTTGAACTTTGTTCTGACAGAAGTCTGTTCAGACTGTCACACTGCTTTATTGTTTTCACCACAAGAGTAGACGTGATCTTGTGTGTCCGTGTCCATCAGTGTGGTGAACACTGCTCCCTTCTGCAACACTCCTTCACAGTCCTGGTTGACTATGGGCATGGACCAAGGAGACAGAGAGGGAAGGAGAGACATGCACAGTTACATGTGTGCCTTCTAAAAGCAAATTTAGACAACTTTTTCATTTAAAGAAAATCACTTCACACAGCTTTTTGTATTGTGGGTTGTGTGCAAATGTAGCTCAGTGGGCTCTGTGTAATTTCTGTTGCATTGTTGTGCCTTTTCAGTGGCCTTTTAAAAAGTCTGTTAGTTCTGTGGCCACCAGTTCTCCCTTGCCTCAAAACAAGCTTGAATTTCAAGTAATTTCAAGAAGGAAGAGAAAAACTCATTGAAACAAGAGTCAGTGGTAGGAAACACTATTGTTAGTCTGTAGAAGGCTGTCCTTAATAACCAGCACATTGTTGATAATACCAGAAAATCCAGGTGCTTTGTGCTGAGTGGAAAGAATTAAACTTCAGCCAGTTGAAAGGAAAAGCCCCCATCACTGAACAAGGGAAATCAAAACGTGATTTGGAAAAAATATTTCCATAGATCATGAATTAGAAAGATGTCCTGCTGCAGCCTGTCTGTATTAACTTGCCTGGTCAGGCATTTCCTGTTGTGTCCTGCCTTTCCATGGAGTGGAACAGCTTTGGCCTGGTTGGACATTTTTGAAGTTGCTTTACTCAAGTTGTGCGGGTGGTGCTCCCCTGCTCCAGTTGGCAAGAGATGGCCCTGCTTGAGCCAGTATCTACAAAATACACTTTCTAGTTGCCTCCTCACAATTACAGTATGTTTTTCAAGGATGCAGCAGGAATGGGTGCAGTAAGTGTTACAAGAATGTTGATAATAGGAGCTTGGCAGAAAATGCCTTGCTAAAGCAGGAAAATTAACAATTACTTGTTATTTTTGCCACTCAAAATAAATTAAAGTGGTTCAATACCACCCTCAAAATAACATCGTGCAGCCCTAACTCCAGTGTATGAATGAAGTGAAGCAAAACTTAAGAGTTCAGTGAATAGCTGCTTTACTTTTACAAGAAAGAGAGAAAAAACATTTCACCTCGACAGTGTGTAACCCACAGTCAGTGCTGTCTCTGGGCTCTGAGGACCTGAGGGTAACCTGAATTCAGGCTGTTGTGCACATCAGAGATGTGCATGGCCCTGCCCTCACTTCAGCAGAGCTGAGCAGCTGCTGCTCATCCTTCTCCCTGTGCTGTGAAACAGGAATGTGTCTGTGGGGTCTCTTGGCCTGTGAGCTGTGTGATAACCACGGCTCTGAGACTCAAGGGAGGCTGGGAATCCTGAATAACAATGGCAGGGAAGTGCAGCCTTTTGGCTGTTGCAGATGCTTTTGTCAGTATTGTGCCTTTGCTGATCTTGTTTCTTTTCTCTACCACTAATTTTCCCTTGTGCTACTTTAAGCTGACTTGTTTGGTGGTTTTGTTTGATTAATCCGCTCTGTTTTGCTTTAACTCCTCACCCTGTGCTGCAGAATGACACAAATAGGAAAAACATTAACAGGAGTAACAGGGCTTCGGTGAATCTGGTGGATGCCCGTGACATTAAACCCCAGCCTGTTGACTCCTGGGTCTAATTTGCATGCATGGTAGGTCCTTTTAATGGTAATTGGGGCTAGTGATTAACTTCTCTCGTGCATGATCTGTATCACTGTGGAATCTCTTCAAGTCTAACTGCTAACTGAGTCCTTTCAGATAAATGAAAATGTGTTTGGAAAAAAAGAAGTGTTCATATTATTTAGTGTATCTTTAATGAAATGCAATCAAACACTACTGTTTGATTAAGAAATAACCTGTCAACTCAGCAGGCAGAAAATTAATATTGTGAATGATTGGTTGTCAGCTGAAATGTGAAATATTTCTGCTCCTAGGCCATGGGAATGAATTTGAGTAGTGTGTTCCTGCTTCCAACCATTTTTTCCCCCCCGTGCTCATTATAAGGATTAGCTGGAGAGTTAAGGAAAAGCATATCCTTGACTATTTCTGGATGTCCCCTGAGATTCCCATGAATTACACAGCCCTGCCCATCTGCAGGAAAGCTGCTGACTGTACACAAGTTACTTTGCAAGGAGAGATAATTTTGGTTACACAATAAACAGTGACCTACAGCTCCATTTCTTTTTTTTTTTTATTTCTGTCACTAAAGGAAGGTGCCTTTTTGTTGCTTTCTAGTTGTCTGCCTTTGCCACGTGCCAAGTTCCTCAGTAATGTCACTGGCTTTTCTTCACTCCTGCCACTGCTAATGTGTGTCCTGCTGTCTTGCTAGAGTTACCCCGGTGATACCTTCTGGCACTCCATCAGAGGATGCTATGTTTGGAACAGCAGGTGTTGGTGCCCCTGGCTATGACTAAAGGAAAATTTTAGTGACTGTCATGAAGGCACTGAGCAGCTTTCCCATAGGAGTGGACAACAGACCTTTAAAGCCCCAAATTCTAAATAATGAACCATCATCTCCGTAATTCTCCACAGAAATCCCTTACATTAGTGGGAGAGGAAACTCCTGCATGTTTTTGGTGGTGCTGTTGGATATTTTTTTTCCCACTCCTTTTTTCAGTCTAGTGTAAATGCTAAGTGTTTGCAGGCTGTTTCTGTTCCTGGGCGGAAGCACCTGCCCAGAGAAGGCTTTCCAGCGTGGTGAGGTGATGTTACCACAGCCAGAGCAGACCCTGCACTGTTGGCTTCCCATGGCTGGTCAGCTCAGTGTTGTAGGTTCAGGCAAAGGGCTGAGATAAATGTGTGGGTAAGTGCCTGCCTCAGTCCTGCCCTCCTCTCTGAGCAGTGAAACCGTATAGCTGGGGTCCTGACATTGAAAAACAAAGTCTTCTCCCAGACATACCCTTCAAGCAGCTCATGTGTTGGGGATAGGTTGGCATCTCCAGTCACTGTCGTACCAAGAGGTGATGGAGATCACCAAGGCCGTGTTACCGACTGGCATTAATCAATTTTGACTTTATTTTGCAGGGCTAAAGTCCAACCACATTTTTTTTAATTGAGGGGGAGAAACAAACATTGAATCAACACAGAGGATCTCATCAGTCACCACTGCCATTCAGATTCGGAGGGCGCTGCATCACTGACCAGGCTGCAGGTTCCAGGAGGGTGTGGGGACACCCCCCTGCTGCCATTGCCAACCGGGAGCACCATGCCTTACAGCCAGACAGTTTGCTTTTTAACTCAGTTACATTCCCACCAGAAATAGCCACCACCTTCCCCTCCCTCCCTCCCGCTCCTGCAAGAAGAAAGCAAGCAAGAAGAGAGAATCCAAGCTCCCGTGTAGCTGGCTGCATTCTGAGGTGACTCTTGTGTGTGGATGGTGCCAAGGAGGAGGAGTGAAGGTCGTGGCAGCGAAGGCGACAGAGCTTCACAGGGAGAGAGGAATTGCAGAGTGTTTGAGATAATATTGTAGGTGTAGCCATGAAGATGATAGCACTTTCCTGGTTTGGGGCTCGTTGTTTTGGGTTTTTTTCTCTTTTGGGGGATTTCTTTTGAACTGTGACTCTTAACATTTTTGAAGGCTTTTTTGAAAAACGTTTAGGTTTCCTTTATCATTTCCACAGAAAGTGCAGGAATGTTGAGTGGGTTTATTGGATTTCAATGAAGGGAGAAAATGCAGAACAAAAACTATTAAACGCTAGTCACATGAACTGGAGAGTGGATGACAAAATTGATGCAAGCTGTATAATCTGCTTTTAGAGTAAGCTATATCAATCACAGTGCTATAGTATCATTATAATCTGGTGTACAATACTTCTGCCTTTTGAATTCTGTAATGTCTCTGTTTTTATTTCCTCGTATTGAAAAAGCAGTTTATGGAAGGTTTCAGTGTCCCTGGTTCAGAAGTCTGTGCTGAGAAATGGAGTTGGCTGGCTTTTGATTTTCATGCTCTCAAAGATTGCAATAAGGAGCTTTTACATGTTAAATGTACCACTGTTGCATTGATGATGATTAACAATTACTTTTGCCATAGCTGTTAAGACATTGGAAGAAAATAGGAGCTTTTTTGTAGGATGTCTTATTTTGAATGCATTACAAATTTTAGATGGGTCTGTCACATACTTTTGATGGTAAATTTTTCTCTGTTGGATCCATGTTTGCTTTGGGCTGTAGATCTTGATGAAAAATGCCACAAAGGGAACTGGTTTGGCATTTTTAAATCATCATCATGATTTCTGTGTTCCTTTGCTTTTGTTTTGAGATCACATCTTTCATTTGGCCTGAAAATCCCCTGTGTGGAGCAGCTCTCCTCCAAGATGCCAAGGCCTGCTTTGTGTAGGGGAATGTTTACCTCAAGAGAACGTACTCTGCACATGTGGTATCTGGAAATGCTGTGAACTAAATGACTTCAGATCACTGATTTCCTCCAGGCATTGGTCAAGGGAGGGCAGCAGATGAGAATGGGAAGCAAAAGTCTCACTGGTAGCATGAGAGGACTTTTGCTGAATTTATTTACTTGGTTGCCACTGTTCTTTGATTGCCACGTTTAGTTTTAAACAAGCTCCTAAAAACGGTGTGACTGGAAAGCACATTTTTAAGTGTAACAAACATCATTGCAGTTTTCAGTGCCTGCCGTTTCTTTTGTAATTTCAAAGGGGAAATACCCAACAACCTCACCTCCCCCAAAACGTTACTGTAATAGTAAACATCTACATTTTTTGTAAAAAAAGATTTAAAAAATTCTTAAAAAAAAAAAGCAAGTA
>VYZS01002258.1:23367-36949 GCA_013400695.1 Neodrepanis coruscans | reverse complement strand
TTTTTTGTTTTTTCTTCTTTTTTACAAAAAAAAAAAAAAAAAATTCCTCGGACTGTCAGAAACAGAGAATATCCAAAATATTTCAATGAGATCACACCACAAGAGTTAGTTTGTTACCTTAAGTGAGAATCTTGAGACATCCCACTTATTTTAACAACGTAAGAGTGGCTCCTTAGCCTGTCTGCTTCTAGCTGGTCCACTTCTTAGTTATTGAGAAATTGATGGGGAATCCTGTGACAACTTTAGTAACTGCAGATTTTTCATCAATTAAAATCTCTTTTCTAGCAAACATGAGAGCTTTTCTTTATGAATTTGCTCCTAAGACTCTTCTCTTTAAAAAGGTGTGCTAGTTAAAATTCTGCTAGTCCTGCTAAAGCAGAAACTTGCTCTTTGCCAGGTAACTCAATCTGAGCTCATCTTCTGTGCATGGGACTGCATCTTAACTGCTGAGGGTTGTCTGATTACACCGTGTAGCTTGAGTGACCAACAATTCTGGTGCGTCCAGAATCTACACCTGGGTATAGAGAACCAGGTACCAGACTTTTTCCACATCACTTGAAGAAACATCATCTGTTTCCATCTTTAGCATGCTTACTTCTCAATAGTTTATAATGACTGGGAACAAGCTTAGTTTTGATCAAGGCACAATTCACTAGCCTGTGAAAGGCAGACAGATACTCTTATATTTATAGTTAATAAGAAAATTGTTATGCCGTTCAAAGGTTGTGTTTTCAGATAATAATGCTCTACTTTTCCTGGAATGTTTTGCAGAAGTCTCATAAAGAAATTGAACTTGTCTTTGTTTTATCAAATAGTCCAGACTTAAATGGCTACTGAAATGATGTCTTCAGCTAGTTACCTTTTCCCTTCTCCTCCCCACCCAGCGCAGTGCTCCTTTTGGAAAAGGGGGGTTGGAATGGTGCAGACACATGTATAGATGTATAGAAATGATGGGCACTGCTGATGCATTGATGAAGTGACATCTCTGCTCTCATTGATAGTGGTCAATAATCTCAATAACAGTGATCATATAAATATCTGAGGGTTTTATGTGCTGAACTATGGTAACTGCTGTAGTTCAATTTATGTTTGTAACTACTGAAGTCTTATATCTTTATCCCGAAATTACTTTTTATTGCAAACAGTGACTGTTTGCACAAAGAACTTCATAATCTCAAAGCAGTTATCTTTCTGCAAGTAGACAATTGGGTCATTACCAGCTTTTTCTCAAAAAAAAGGGGAAAAATTGACTACTCTAATACTTTTCAAATGCAGACTGAAAGTTTAAAAAATGTTATTTGGATTTGGTCTGTCCCTCTCCAGCTCTTTGTATCTATCAGCTCTGTGAAAATAATGGGATGTTAAAATTTTAAAATTAAAAAATATAACGCAATTTGATATGCCAGCTTCAGAGGACAACTGCTGATTACAGTACACTTTTCAAAGCTGTCTTCTTTTTGACTGCTGCTTCCTGTTACTGTAGTAGAATGAAATTTGTGTTATCCTCAGTGTTATCCTATGCTTATGGGATGTGGGAACCAGCAGGTATCTAGGTATAGAAATCCAGAGTTAAACAAGTGATTTGTTAATTTTCTGCAGTTGTTAAGAAAATAAAGTGCATTGTGCTACCACAGAGCAGTATTCAAAGCATTCCTTTAAATAAACAAGCTATTTCTTTTTATTTGACCAACTTGCTTGAGAGACAAAATGCCCACCAATTCTGTCTCATGGCTTTCATCTGTATTGGTGAAGCATTTTGCAAATCAAAGGTGGGAGTTTTGCCATCCTTATAAACAATATTGTAAACCTGAATTCCAGAACTTGGAAATGCCACCCTGTCCAGGCAGGCAAGATTCAACAGACACTGAATTTTGCAGTTGTTTTATGTCTCACAGCATAAAAATCATAGTATGAACATTGAGGAAAGGCCAAAACTCTGCCAAAACTCTCAAGCAATATTACCAGCGAAGCAAAGCTGCTTCCCCTGTCCTGAAGAGAACATTGGTTAGAGGCAGGGATGTGCAGCAATGAATGAGAAGGTTTGGTCTAACTGCTCTTTTTTGCTCACGTAAGATCAGCAGAATACTATTTGTAACAGTGTGTTGTTGAAGTACCAGTACTTGTTTTTTTAAAAAGAAAAAAAAGGTTGATTTGATGAAAATCAACAGAAAACAGTGCAGGAAGCTGCTGATGTAGAAAATTTTTATGTGCCAAAATTTTATGTGCCAAGACAACATTTTTTATCAAGCTTTTTTCTTTAAGGTGTCACTTTACAAGGTTGCATGATGACGATAATGTTTTGCTGATAAAGCTGAAGGAAATGAGACCGATGAAAATTTTCTGCGTGAAAATCTGTAGAAGTTGACTTCAAACAGAGGAATATCCATAAAACACGAATGTGGCAGAGATGTTTCACAGGAATGTTTCAGCTATCAGGAATATGAACTGTTGTGAGCATTTCCCCTCTCAGATTTGCATAGATGGAGATATACATTGATTCAAAATAGAAGAATTTTGATGATCAGATATTAGCTTCAGTCATAGCTGAGTAAAGAGGAAAAAAGGTAGGTCACATTCAAAACAACGGAAACTTGACAGCTTAATTATTTGCTACAAATGGTCCCACCTTTTCAGTCAGCAAAGATGGAAAAGTCCTTTGTTAAATGTTATTTGTACACGTGAAACTACAATCTTCAAGCCTATGTGCCAGTTTCTTCTGAAATTACAACAGCATATACTGCAAGCTGTGCTGCAATGTCTTGTCCTGAAATCATGTGGTTTAACCTACAAGTGAAACTTAATTGGGTCAAATGAAAAGGTTTGGATTTGATAGATGAGTTGGTATATGTTTTGTGAACTTCTGTTGCAGTTTTGCCTTTTCAGTTGGGAAATGCTAAAAAATTTGGACAAGATGAGTTAGTGAAAGTAATGCAACAGCTTAGATAATGTAACTTTCATGATGGCTCAACATCAATTATACATGATCAGTAATAAGAGTAAGCTGAAATTATAGCCTGACAGTGCTTAGGAGGGGACTTGGAGGATGTGTGTAATACATTTGCCTTCTTCCAAAACTTGTTAGACTAGCAACCTGACTACAGGAAAATCACTGTAATTTAGCTTTTGCTGGCAGTATCAGCAGTGGAATCTAGGGCATAAATATAATGCTTTGTACATATCTTAGCCCAGATCTAACATGTGAGCAAGCAAATATAGGAAGGTTTGCACTGTTGTTGCTTCCCCTTTTTTTAAACAGGAACAGGGACAGCTCAGGTTGGTCATGCTGGAAAGCAGACATGCACTTAAAAACTTTACTTGTATTTCACAAATATCTTGTTGAATAGATATGAGCCCATGTTTTATCCCGTCTAACACAGATACTCAGGCAGACACCGGGACTGTTCTCAAACTGCCATGGAGGAAACAGAAGGCTGGACATGGAAAGCAACTTCCATTGTACCCAGTCCCCATGCAGGATGAAAGCAGTAATCACTGGAAACCTAGGCTGTCCCCATGCCTCACATGTGACAGAAACATTCGTATTTCCCTCAACCCAGCTGCTGGGAAGCATCTGACACAGCTTATGAGCTTTGATTTGTGGTGTGTCTGGGGCAGAATTTGTTTCTTATGGTAGGTGGAGACTACAAAAAAAGAAGAACTGTGGGTCTTGTTTTAAACTTTGGAAGAGTAAGGTAGCCGAACTTTATACTGGATGCATTCAGTACCAGCTCCTGTGAGCTAAGGAAGCACTCGTGATGACATGTTTTGCCAAATAATTTAGCATAAGCAGATTCAGCCAGCCCCAAATGTGTCCCTGGCTGCTTTGGTGGCCCTTTTTGCCACGCTCATAAGAAACCATGGAATTGCTACAATCTAGAGAGACAAACTTTTGAGTTTGTGCCAGCATGCACCTGTTAACGGGGCTTTGTTGAGGTCTCTGACCTCCAAACATAGATAAGCTGCTCTTGTGGGTTAGGAGATTAGAAGCTGCTGGGCTGAAATCCAGCACGTTACAACTCAAGCTCTTTACCTTTTCCTTGGTTAATAGGTGCTTGAACTATTTGGCAGGGAGCCAATGAGGTCTGCTAGGTCTGTGAAGGGGCAAGGAGTTATGTTAAAAGACCCAGTTTCTAATTAATCCAGGCCTTTGTAACTCTCTAAGTGGCTTGCCTAAAGTAATATTGGTGCAGGGTCATCCTTGTCTTCCGAGTGTGAGACAGGGCAGATCAGGCCTCCAGTTCTGCTAAACACTGAACTTAACTACAGATCATTAATACTTTAAAATTATCCTTAGAAAAATGATACAAAATTATCTGTGTGATAGTATCTTGGGGGGCAGAAGGAAGAAAGAATAAAGAATAGCTAACTGATTGACGGTTCTATCTTGGGCTGGAGTTTAGCATTGCCCCGTGCTCTCTGCTGAGGCTGTTTTTGGAATAAAATAGAACTTTGCATGGAGCTGTTCTTGATGTGGCTTCTGCCTAGTGGACATGAAAATAAGGGAGAACTCATAACCAAAAATTAACCTAATTTTTTTCTTCTTTCTGCATTTCTGATGATAGGTACTGGCTGGGGGGGAAACTGCTTTGCTGCACCAGTCTGGAAGCATTAGTGTAGATTTGGCTGAGGTTGCAGCAGATAGTCCTTGCTGCAGATGCGCCTGGGCTTTACTAAACCACACGGATTTTTTTGATATGCTCCTAGTTCATGGCAAGTATCTCTCTAAGGTAATCTGTACTCTGGCACTGAAGTACATCGTGTGTGAAAATATGATGATGTGTAAACCCTATGATAGATCTTGGTGTAGTAGCGTCATGGTGAATATCCCTTTTCAGTAACTGGGATGGGATTTGCTAGTAAAAGGCCTGATTACCATGATATTTTATGGTCAGCTGATCAAAGCTATGATTAGCAGCACAGTGCTGGCAGCGACTGCTAGTTCTGAATTAAAAAGTGATCATCTGCAATAAAACTGGTGATCCAGTGCAGACCCTGGATATACCTGCTCATCACTTCTAACAATTAACCCTCACAGTGAATTTCAGATCCTCCAAATTTTACTTGCTCAGAGAGAATTAATGTAAAAAATCTGGCCAATAACAAGGCTTTAGCAGGAAGTTTGATCTGTTCATTAATATAGTCTCTGTAAATACAGTGTGTTTGTTAATATGGTATAAATTAATTTGAGATAAAAGATCTAAGAAATATAACTTGGATTGCCTAAGTCCTGTGTGGTGTATAGTTAATGAATTTTCACTTAATCATCCATTAATATGTATTAATAAACATAGCAATTGAACAACACAGTACTAAATACTGTTCTGAAATAAAGCCACATTGAGTAAACTAAAACAACTGTATTTCTTACTAATCTACACAACACATTTCATTTAAAAGGAGAATTTATAGTATTTGAAATATCCTACCACATACTGAAACTTTTAGTATAAACTGCCACTTTCTGGCTATCACATATTGAAATACTTGTGGTGCATAGTGAAATTTATGTTACATTGTGTAAAATATATAGTGAAACTGAACTGATGTATAATGAGACACACATGTGCTTGCAATGACTTATCAGTTCTATTATTTTCTAACTAACATTATTTTCATGATCAAGTTTTTCTGGGTCAGAGAAAGACAATGGTGAAGACCAGGGCTAGTACTACAATAGAAAGTCTAGACCCAAACTTGCACAAAAGCCTAATCAAGCTGAGTTATCCTTTGTCTTTTTCTGAGATAAATTCTATATGTGGAGTCTGCTAATGGTTACAACATGTCTCTCTTTCTCTGCCAAAACTTCATTATTGAACATCAACATCACCCCAGTCAGGGAAATAGCACCAGCCACAAGTGGAGAGGCCAAGTGCCCAATTCTCAGCAGTTTTTAACAGAACAGGTCTGTATGAGAGGCTCTGATGTCGTATGTAGAGCCTTGCAGGAGCACCCAAGAACAGACTGGGTCACTCAGACCTATTCAGGTCTTGTGGGAGGAGGTAGGTGGACATCTCAGACCTGACCTCCGTTGTCCACCAGTGTTCCAGACCTCCTGTGAAGGCTCAGGGTGGATGGGCAGCACTGGTGATGGCTATGACCTGCAAAACATCCTTCTCTTCTGCTTAGATTTGTTTTTTTCTTACCTAAGTTAGGTCCTGACTACTTAGACAAGCATTCCTACCAGGCAGGATGGGCAGGCAGGCTGGCCAGTGGGTGTTCCCTGCTGCGGGTGGAGAAGGGCTGTGGTAGCCAGTCCAGCAGCTGCTGGCCTCCTGGAGACCTGGGGTGCTCCTCTGCAGGGCCATTGTTTGCAATTCGCATTTGCTCTCCAACTTCACCAATAATTTGTCAGCTCCCAGGCTGGCTGGCTTGGGAGGTGGTTTTATCCCTGTCCTGATTGACTGCAATCTTTGCAGGTCCCACCTGGCACAAGGCTGCAGGATTTCTCCAGCCCTGTCCACTCCTGCCCAGAACTTCCTGCATGGGCCACAAACAGAGCACTGTCTCTTAGAACTGGCCAAAAAAGTAACTGAAGTCCCGATGCTACTCAACCAGAAGAGTGAGAAATAAACCAAAAATCTCATACTCCTTGACAGTCCTATTCCAAACTCCATCAAAAGAGTTTCATTTATGGGTTATCTTTTACTTGGTTTTGCACTTGTGTCAGTAGGACCAAAGCATTTAACACTCAGAAAGTGATAACTGCAATGAAGTTCCCTCTTTCTGATCTTCCTTGACAACACTCAAGTCAAGGTGTTAGTCCTTGCATTGGACTATTGGCCTTTTGCTAAACCAAAACAATCTAGGCCATACTGAAATTGGAAGAGGACCTTCCTACTTTATGTCTGTTGTGCAATCGATGCTCATCAAGAATGGTTTAAGGCACAAGACAAAACACACCCTGCATTTGAGGGTAAGGTATATTAACCTTTCCACTTGGAATGCCTAATTGCTCAAATATTGCCAACATTGTTCAAACTGCCAAATATGTTAGAGAACAGGTAGAACTGGTGGGACCACTCTATATAAGGCGTATGACAAATTTATTGGGTAAATTGTATGGGAGTGCTTAACCCTTCTCTCTGTTCTGTTTTTTGTAAGGACAGCTGCCGAATAGATTTGGTCATGACTAATTCATGTGAGGAAACATCACAAAGAAGTTAAACAGCAACAACCAGTTTAATTTCACTTGTTATCAATAAGGCCTAACTTAAGTTTCAAAAGGAGATGAAAGGTAAATTTGCCATTTGCTCTCTATGTTTTAAAAGCTACAAGAGAGCTTGAAGAGCAATATGCTCTGCATTAATAATGCTACATCTGTCCTTCGAATAGGGGGAGGACAAAAATTTAATTTTTCTGTATACCAGGACAAAAAATTCTCCAAAGCATTGAATCTGTGTTCTATCCCATTCCTGGCTTTTAAAAATCATTCTAGAGGTACATTAGTTATCCCTGAAACAAGGCAGAGCGTACATGGGCTCCTACATGAGTCAGTGCCAAAACTGACCAAGATGATATAGAAACATTAAAGAAGAAATTGTCATGAGGGAGAAGAAGTAAGCAGGAAACATCCTAAGTATCTGAGCATCAATTCTCACAACACATCTAGCATGAATATTTCACAGGTGGTACCACTAATCACCTGCTACCTCATTTTTGACCTCTCTTCTTAATCTCACCTGAATCAAAGGGTGCAACAATGGTGACAGTGAGTGGATGTATTTAGATAACATCGTGGAAGATGATTTGTCAAGATGCAAACAGAAACATTTCATAATACTTGGTGAAAAATTTGTAGAGTAATCCCTGAATAATAGATTTTTAATCCTTGATTGTTTCCGTGTATTATATAAACTGCTGAGTGGCATCCTCTCCTTTGAACTCTTCTGCAACTTTACTGAGATAGACCATTTCCTTTTGAAAGACATTCAGTCCAGACTGAAACATTTACCAGTTGTTCATCTCTGTGGCTAGACTGTTATTTTACTAAAGAAGAATAGAGCAAAACAAGAATCATCCCAAAGGTAGTATATAGAATTATTATACATGTGAGCTAGTTTCAAGAACCTGAGCATATGGCTAAGCCTAAGATCAGGCTTAAACTCAGTTCTCGTAATTTAAAATGCTTCTACATGAACTGTAGATGAGACCACCAAAATCAGTCTGCCAAGCTGGATCTGCCCTCTGCTGAGCCAAATGAATCTCTGTGAAGAGGCTGAAGGCAAATGGCTCTTGCATACATTAGCAGCTTAACAATTGTCTTGGCATCCACAGAAAAACCACTTGCCAGTAAAGGGGACACTTTGCTATTGTGGGCCCAGTTATTCTCTTCCCTGGCTGCACATATCCAATCATGGAGATATCAGTGTGCTAATAAGAGTTGCAGCTCCGTATCACTGGACTTTCAGCTCCAGAGAGAAGTATTAGCAACATAGGATGTGTCAAAAAAAGGAAAACCCTAAAAAAACTGAGTAATTTGGTAATATAAATCCAGCAAAATACTGAAGGTAAGCTTTGGCAGAGTGGCAGCAGGCTTCCAAGAAGTCACAAACCATTGTGGATGTTATAGTTTGTCAAGTCATGGGTGAAATTTCATGCCTCAAAATAAAGTCAGAGATGAGAAACTCTGGGCCTTTCAACGTGGGAGAGCAGAATATATCAAAAGAGTTTCACTTTGCATCTACAGACTGTGAAAAGATGTTCTTCCTTTTTTTTCTTTTCCTTTCTCTTAGTATTTCATCTCTTCCTTGCCCTGTGTTGTGTTGGTTCCCTTGTTTAGGAGGCACCAGGTTTTCCAAAAAAAGATGATGTATCACCACTTCCCTCCACCAGAAATTTTCCTTCTGGGGAGACTGAGGAAGCTAATGGCTGCCTTCCTCCATGGCTGGTATGCTGGCAGGGCCAGCAGCACTGTCAGGGATCCAGGAGCCCTAGGGATGCTCACTGAGGAGGCAAGAGGATGGAGCTGGGGCAGGGAAGGGAGAATGAGAAAGATAATAAGGATGGAGAGAAAAGTGATAGGTTCATTACACTCCTATGCTTGTCTACATAATGGCCTGGCTGCAGTACCATGCCCAGCAGAACTGGTGGCTTGATTAATGAAAATGCCTATCCTGCTCTGTTGTGCTGATACACTGTAGGACAGCCACAGAGTGGGACAAATCTTGCCAGTCTGTGTGTTTTCCAGACTCTGAGAGCTTGACCAGGCAGCCAGTGAGAACAGCAAAGAAACAGCAAGCTCAGGAACTCAGAGGTTGAGAAAAGCCAGAATTAAGGCTCGGTCAGGCCTGTATGGATGTGTGTAATGATGTGATCTTTATAGGATGCATGTTACCTTTCCTCTTGGCTTGTGGAATTTGGAACAAAATGAGGCTCTAATGTGTAAACCCCACATCTTGTAAGTGGTCTCTGTTGAAAGAGGAGGTTTAGATGGAGGGGCTGTCTTGGCCAAGGAATGGAGGGCTGCCTAAAGGAAACATTTTCCACGAGCTGTTACCTAAAGAGTTGTGCATAGCATGGAGCAAACCACTCAAACTGAGTTTTCACAGTGTCATATAGTAATCTCTGATTATATCCTTGGTTTGAAGGTGTTGAGGATTCCCAGTGAGCCCTGAAGTTAGGATAAGCTGTACTACTGTGAAATAACACTTGAGATAAACTACCCTGGAAAATCTGAGCACCCCAAGAGAATATTTGACTTTAAACTCCTGTATTTTGTTGGGTTTTTTTTTCAGTTGTGCATAAGGATACCACTTTCCTCTCCCACATGAATGCTATCTGGTACAGGTGGAACCTTCAGCCATCTTCCCAATGAGTCCAATGCGTTCACTGGAAGCATTGAGGAGCAACTAGCCCCAGCTGGAGAGCACAAAGGCCAGAGCCATGTGGCCAGTGATGAAGATGGGATGAGAGGGAGGGCATCCCTGCCCTTTCCCATGCAAGATGAGCATTTCCTGCCTTGTGTGCTGAGCAAAGTGTAAATCCTGTGGAAAAACCAGTGTGTGATCCTGCAAGCAAGGGCTGCTCCCAAAGCTCTATGCAGACAAGCTTAATTAATTCTGCCTCTTCATAACTTTTTTTGGTGCTTGACATTTCAACCTTGCTTGCAGTGCAGTAATGCAAGGAGCTAGGTATATGTATGCGAGTGAGTGAAAGTAATGTCAGCATTTTGATTAGAACAAGGTTTCCATTAGATACAGACACATGTCCAACCTGATACCTGTTTATTTCCAAGTGATATGAAGTGAGGACCCACTCAGTTCAGCACACTTGTGGGGGCCCAGTCTTTTAATAGCATGTAATATTAATTTCTGGCAACAGATGAGAATTAATACATTGTGTTTAAATCTGGGATGAGTTGTTGACCAGCTGTGGTCCATGTGCAGATACCAAATGCTTTTCTTTGGATAATGTCAGTTTCAGCCTGCAAACCACATGTGGGTCAGAGGCAAGACCAAAGACCAGAAAAAAGAATCCATTTAATCTCGTGAAGCCTTGTCTCTCCTGCAAGCATTTGGTGCAATTGTCCTCTAATGATTTAAGTGTTTCAGAAAGTTCTGTATGAGCTGGCTCCTTTTTCAGTGCAGCACATCAGTCAGTGCTGGTGGGAGTTTTCTGCCTTTCTGTCTGCACCAGAGAGGTAAATTAGTTAAGCAAAGGCATGAATTATTTGCATGGGCTGAAGTGGCAAATGTGTTATCTCAACAGCAGAAAAGGAAATGGTTCTCTATAGATTATTAGTTACTGAAAAAGCAATGGCACATCTTTTGTTGCTGCCGCACCACTGGTCTGACTGTTGAATAGATATGGATCAATATCTCCCCTTCCTCCTCAACTCCCTTGCTCTTCACATTTTCACTTAGGCTGAGGTGAAGAGGTTTCACTTTAATTTATGTCATTCTTGTATTGCCAAATGGCATGCCAGAGCAACCGAACTGGGTGTGATCTGACTCTCTGTTGTGTGCTCTCACATGCAATCCCCTCGTGGGAAAATGCTGAGAGAAAATGGAAATTTAAGCTGTGCACCTAGCCACTGTGGTTTCTTGGGTTTTTTAATAGTGCTTCGTTTGTAAGGTCCTTGGGGCAGAGAGAGTTTGTGTTGAGTTCAGGGTAGTCATAGCCCATAAGTGAGGATTTCTAAATATTACGGTATTGTAGATAGTACTGTAAGCACTTGTTCTCTCGATGAACAACAAAATACATGCTGTTACAGATCAGAGGATCTCAAACCAAAGTACAACTATTAGTCCTACACCACAACTTGCACAAGTCTTGTACCTATTCCACAAATGAGTAGGGCCCTGTATGGGAAGGTCAACTAACTTGTTCCAGACCTCACTACTATTTAGTGGAGGTACCAAAGCCAGAACCCAGCCATCTTGGCTCCAGGGTCCTTGTCTTTACTGCTAAACATAGCTCTGGCCTTGAGGTACTGAAGGTTCTAGATTAAAAATAAAAAGTTTGTATCTGATTCTCCATTGTTATCCAAGCTTAATATTGTATATATTCCCCTGTGTAGATACTCATCATTGCCTTGGTTCTTAAATTGATCTAAATAATTACATTGAAAATAATTTTAACAAAAAGTAGTAGGAATGATATCAACTGGTTTTTCCAGTCTGAAATACCCCAAATCTGGAGGTATTGAGAACCTGTAGCTGAGCTCCGTGGTTGGGTTCATCCCTGGACCTTTTTTTGGAGTCAGACTCACATGGGGTTGTGGTGTTTCCTTGTGGGTGCAGAGGGAGATGATGGGCAGGAGACCAGTGGCTAAGAACTGAGATTTGGCATGTTCATGTCTATCAGGACATTTAAAATGTTTTCCAGAGGTCTGTGCTGCTTCAGTGAATAGGTTTGATGGTCAGAGAGCATCATTGTTTTCTGGCCTCCTCAACTTGGAGGAGCAGCTAAGATTTTAAGGGAAGTTGGAGAGGACTGTGCCTCCATTAAGGGCTGCACCCTTTGCTCCTCAGCCTGCCTTTCTGTTGGATGCTCACTAGCATGATAAGGATAATCCTGGCCTGGACAGCAGAAGGGCCCATACCACATTGCCTCTGCCTCAGAGGACCTTGAACCACTTGCACCTATAGCCACTATTCCACCTCATCTCCTAGGCTCCTTTTTGACAAGACAAGTGATAGTGCAGCAAACAATACAGTAATTCCTGAATATTTTATCTGAAGGGGATTACAAACTCAAGCAGATCTGAGGGAGGAAGGAAATCTGCACATCCTTCTTAGCTGCTATGTAGGTCATAACTTCATCTGAGAAATACTTGGGTATTTTATGAAAAAGGCTCCTAGTGATTTATGTCATGTTGGAGGGTGAAAGGAATGAAGGTATTCCAGGAAAGATGCACGGAACTCCTCCTGAATGGCTCCAGATTCAGGGGGCCATTTTTCTTCAGATTTTGGCAGCAACTGCTCAGGTTGCTGTGGGGTCCCTCTCTGCAGGGAACAGGTCTTTCACAAGAGTGATGTAATACTGGGACTGCTGCAATGGGGCTGGCAGTAACACAGGACCCCCAAGCAGGAGAAGCAAGGATGGAGGATGTGGGGAACCTCTCAGTCACAGCACATGTGGGGACAGGAGGACAGCCAATATGGACATCGGCATGCAGTTTAAAAGACGGGTGTTTTTAGCAAATAGAGGTAGAAAAAGCAGTGCTCATTTGGAAATCAACTGGGCACAGGGATTACTGTTGAGACCACAAGCTTTTGGAGCCAAACTAGAGCCTTGCTTCCCAGAGGCCATGGATGTACCTGCCCTGCCCTTCCTTTGCTACCATCTCTAATCATGGGCACAGTTTTGGTCAGTGGCTTGTGGGAAGATTTGCTCAGGGCCAACCCAGGGAGGGAGATAGGCAAATAACCTCCTGCAGCTGCCCAGTTTGCAGTGGCCAGGCTGGGCCACTGGGCAAGGGGACAGTGAAGGGTTTTAGGGCAGGGGGAATGTAGGAGTAGAGCCCCAGCCCTAGGATCTTGGCTCTGCTTCCTGGGGTCCCAGCCAGGACCTCCTAGGGTGGCACTGAGGTTGTGGCTCTTGGGGTAGCTTATTGCCCTACTGATCAGGTTGTGAGGTTTTTGGCAAATTGAGGTGCTCTGCTGAGAAAAAGGCTTCTGGTTGTCAACTCTCTCACTTCTCTGTGCTCAAAGCATATTTTCTCAGTTTGCAGTGTCAAGGGGCTGGGTGCACCATAAAGCAATTTGGATTCTGCGTTGATAAGGCAAGTGCAAACTGTCCCCACAGCTCTCGAGAGCAGAATCAAACTGAAACTTACCACTCAGAGTAGAAAGCACACAACACCCACAGCTACAGACATGCACAAATTGCTGCAATATAGGTTAGAAAAAGAGCCTCATTCTGCACCTTCTGGTCTCATTAAAAACACACCAACACACACACACACACACAAAATCTTCACTAAATGACTATAAGCACCACTGCCTGTTCTCTCCTAAACAACTAAGTAACTGCTTATTAAAAAGGCAAATTTTCACTTTTCATGTATCCTTGCTCCCTTTTGCACCTAGTTGCAGTTTCTACAACAATTTTAACTTCTTTTTTTTTTTTTTTTTTTTTT
>VYZS01002258.1:0-23211 GCA_013400695.1 Neodrepanis coruscans | reverse complement strand
CCCTTGTTTCAGTTTCTACAACAATTTTATTTTTTTTTTTTTTTTTTTTTTTTTTTTTTTATGACTGGTTATGAGTAAAGTGAGACCTCTCTGGGACACCACCCAGCCTGCTTAACTGGGTCCCCATGTAGGGACATGGCTCCAATATGGCCAGAAGAAACCAGACTTTCCTCTCCGAGTAAAGAATTTCTGTATGGGGTGTGAGGCTGACAAAAAGCACAGATCTTGTCTGTAGAGATGCACAGGACCTGTCTTTTAAAAGCAAAAGGCCATCTGAATGTACAGAGTAGTCTAAGGAAAGGGGGAGGGAAAAAGTTGTCTCTTAGGGTTCACAGAGGGACAGTCCTCATACAAGAAAGTTTTGCCATAGGAAACCTGTAGAGAAGCTGGGAACTCTAATATCCAAGAAATTATGTATGGAATCCTGCCTGCCACACTCCTCTTATGCACAAAAGCTGCTCTCTACTTTGCCCATTTAAGATATGATTTACTGTGTGAAACTCAACTGGTAAAGGCAGGAACGTTGAGGTCTCCCTAACCCAAAGACCAGCGTCATGTTGTGATGTCGAAGTCCTCAGCACAGGCGAACCAGGAAAGAGGTTTTCAGCTTCTGATTTTGCTGTGCATGGTTTCAGCATTGCAAGAATCACTTCCCTTCTCAGCACAGTGTGGCCACTTTGGGGCAGGAATGCTGTAAGGAATCTCACTTGGTCCTTGGATAAGGAAATGATCAAGGACTTGCTTATTCACAATTACTGGAGAAAAAGAGCTGAAAGCCTTTATTAATCATTGCACAATAAGGAAGTCATACTGGTTTTGCTCCCTTCAATAGGACTATTTGGTCACACCTACCTAAATGGTTTGGCATCCCAGCCATCTCTCTGCGTGCAGTAGGGGAGGAGGAAGGAAGGGCCACTGTGCCCAAGTGTCATCAAGTGTCTGGCTGCCAGCTCACGGGACAGGGAGAGCTCTGAGTGCCAGTCTCCCTTTCCCGGAGGGCAGAGTATCTCTTTTTAGAGGTCTCTCCCCAATGCCTGCATCACAGTGCTTCAGTCACAGGTTTCTGCCCCGAGCCCTGGTGTCGGGGTAGACGTTCATGCATGCCCTGTGGCAGAGTTCCACCCCCCACCATCAGCTGCAGAAGTCCCTGCCAGGGAGAGTCAGGTCCTAGAGGTATGTGCCACCTGCCCAGTGACTTCGGCTCCTTGTCCCACTGCTGGGCTTCTGCTTCCTGGATTACCTACTGTGGCAGCCAGTCTGTTTAGCCCCCAGCTCCAGAAAGAAGTTTTTGGCTAGATGTGATGGCTGGCAGGTGCTGCTGAAGTGCTAGAAGACAGATGTTCAGGCTCCCGATTTTGACTGGCATAGGGGACTATATGCCCTGCCCTAGAAGAGGGTACTGAGGGTAATTTTATATTGAGTGGTGGGACATGAGTATGGGATAAGATAAGGCTTCATGAGCCCAGGCTGTGTCTCAGGGGCCTTTCCTAGGTGAGCTTGTGCAGGCTGAAGTTTACAGAACTGAATAGCCTGAGCCAGGAGAGCCTGTGCTGCCTGGAGGTGGAAAGCATCATCTCATATTTCCTCAGCTGGATTTTTCTGCACAGAGCACCATTTAACTTGTGTCAAGCTGCAAGCTGTCACGGTGGAGGAAAGGAGAATTTGGCTTTGAAGCAGGAGGTGATGTCTGTTTGCATACATCTCCAAGCAGATCTGATCCCTCTATCATGGGATAAGAACATAACTTTGCATGAGAAGCAGGCACTGAGGCAGCAGAGATGTAGCAAGGCTTGGTGACTCCTCTTCCTTTTAGCTTCCACTAGAAATTGCTGAAAAATCTTCCCCAACCTCTTAAAAATGAGTGAAAGCTCATGCATAGTGTTGAAAACTCTCAAGCCTTCTGTCATTGATGGTGGCTAGTGCAAAGGTGGCTCCGATTGGTGTGCAAATGTGCTCTCTGCCAGCTTTTCCACATGCTGCTTGTAAGATCAGGAAGGGTAGCAGCTTTGCTGTCTGCAGGATGGGCCTGTTTCAGCATCTGATAAAAAATTAAGCACTTGTGGTTTTGGGAAGTGTCACATCTTTGACAAGAAGTCTTGTTTTTCTGCTGTTCCAGCAGGACAGCTCTGTGCTGAAGTTGACAATCTGTATCCCTGACATCCCAGGTTAGGCAGCTGCCTTTTCCTTACTGGTCTACCCAACACCATGCAGAGAGTGGAGACCTCCATCTCAGTGCCAGGGTGGCTACTTGGATGCTGTCAGTGAGTTTTTCTTAAGCCACCATGACAGACAGTGTTTTGCAGATACCTGCCCCATGACAGGCACATTCCTCAGCCACACCACATCCACTCAGCTCCAGCTCATGCAGTAATTAGCCAAGTGTTTCCTGGCTGTCTTTAATTACAGCCACAACTATTTCCCTCACTTTAACATAACACCTCTGAATGACAGCACAGGTTTTGGGCTGCATCCCATGTCATCCTAGCACGTGTTGAGATGCAGCCCTACACTGGTAGCCACTGGTTTGAACCCAAAGGGCTCATACACCCTCAGTGAATCACATTTTTCATTTTTGACCTCAAGGCCATAATTGGGAACACACTGGGAATTAGCGGTGTCTCCCCCAGTACCCAGCTGAGAGACACTGGGCTTTATAAACCATCCAGAAGGACAGGACTCTCCTTACCTCTGTGTTTGATTCTGTCTCAGCTGTAATTCACCCAATCCTATGGCAAAGCAGCTCAGCTGGCAAGGCCGTGTTGCCCAACAGACTCGGTCCCCCAACATTTTCACCCTGATGGCAGCAAAATGGGCATCAACCCCTTCTGTCCACAGGCAGCCAATGTCTCTGTGCTGGGGGCACGTGGTCTCACTGGGCTGCATTTTGTGGCAGCACCTAAATTGAGGAGCTTTTCCTCTCTGTGTCTTGCTAACACTTTGCAGTTCACTAACCTGGTGGTGGTGGTGTTGGCATGTCTGAAACCTGCTGTATTGCTGGTCGGAGCACACGCCTTCAGCGGCTTCCAGCTGGCTTGCGGGCTGCCAGAGACCAAGGCCGCAGCTGCTGGGCTCGGCCTCGTGAGGCTGTGATCTATAACGTGCACTGTCTTTTTATGTAATGTGTTTTATTAAACATCTTCTAAAGCTTACAAGTGTCCCCAGGACATAACTCTCCAGTGCAACGTAACACTTTGCCAAGTAATGAAGTATGATTTATGGTGGTAATGGTTATCCTATGGTTTGTTTTTTTTTTAAATTATTACAGCAATAGCTCTGTCGAATATAGGAATATAACATGCTGCATTTGGCACGTTTATGACAACAGTGCTCTGGTTTTCTTAACTCCACAGTTTGGTGTTGGCAGTATTTCAAATTCTTGAGACAGATGTTTAAATGAGTATTTTTAAGAGGACAGTGAAATACTTTTAAAATATCATACGGCGCTGAGTGTCTCAATATGCGCAGGAACATTATTTCTTTAACATTCAGGTAGGGAAGGGCAGCACATGGCCTCTCTGGTTTAGATCTCTCAGTAAATGATGGAAGTAGCAAATGTTGAATTAGCTTTTTGGGGCATCCTGGCCTGCTGTTACTTTTGGGCTGAGGTGGAGAAGGGGACAGACACTTGACCTTCTCCTGGATTTAGTATGTATTCACATCTCCTTTGTGAATACTTAGAACAGATCCACGTTTGTTTTGAATGCAGTTCCCACCATGCTGAGACAGGATTAAGTGGTCTCACACTCACATTTTGAGTGTGTCATTGTGGTCCCAGTGGTTAGGGTTTCAGGCCAGAAATGACAATCATTTGGAAAAATGTAAATGAAAACCCTGGTCACATATCTGTGAGGCAGAGAGCATTCAGGTATTTCCGCTGAAACACTGAACATTCTTGATTGGCTTTTTTTTTTTTTTTCCATTTAAAGATACTGCCTGAAACTGAGGAGAGCACTGTAAATAATGAAGCCAGGGTGTTTGGCTCTGACATTGCTGTTTGCAACTTTCAATCGGGGAAAATCAGACCCCACAAAGGCAGAAGTCAGCATTGCTGGAGACACCATCATCCTTGGCATAGCATGTGTTTGGGGCTGGGAGGGGACAATGCTTCGCAACCAGACTGTGCACCCAGTCAGTGCAGAGATTGAAGACAAGGGAAGCATCAGTAAAGCAATGAACACTTATATTTAATTTACATTTGACAATTTGCACATAAATAATGATGTAAACCAATACGTAAACATATGATAGTTTGTTGTTCTAGCAAAGTAAAAAGCCTGTTAACTTTGGTCAGAGTCTTTCTTAAGAGAGACAAAAAAACCCCCAAAACACTGTTGATTGTTGCTACATTCACATGTAAAACGTCTAAGGGAAGGGGGAAACAGTGAAGAGAAGTAACAATTCTTAAAGCTGATGCATATAAATTCTTGTAAAATTTGTATCAAATAAAAGAAAGTACTACAGGCAATAATAGGAAAAGTGTGTGTCCAGTGACAGAGTAGTGATACTTTGGTTTATTCTACAATTAAGTACTATATTTATGAACTATTGCTACATTTAAAAGATGTCAGCCTCACAATTTGCAGAAGTGGAAATGTAATGAACTGTAGTCCTTCAAAAGCTGTGTTGAGAGACTTGTATTTCAAGATTGTGTTTATTTAACAGAAGGCAGTAAAATGAAATTTGCTGGGCTATTTTAAATTTTTTAAGAATACAACCAGATAAAAAGAATTTCATGGAGGGAATATGTGTAATAATGCTACGTGTATTTATATGAGTTGACTGTGCAACTCATTAATGGCAGGGTACAATAAGACCAAGGGTTTGTCCCAGCTAACTTCCATCCTGCCCTTACCGTGATTTGCGACCATATCACACATGGGTCGTGTTTGGCTTCTTTCCAAGTTCTTTCAGTTATGTTTTCTGGCTATCTGTTGACTGACCACCAGCCTTCCCCTCCAGCCAGTGCAGACTGCTGGGGGAACAGGGGACTGACAAGCCCTGTCCTGCAAACAGGGTCATTCCCACCAAATTCACTGAGATACCATGCGTGGGTGACGTCACTCACATTTGCAAGTTCCAATTCCGCATGGACAACTGCGCGTGTGTACTTGCAAGTGATAAATGCCTTGGTACAACCTGGGTTTGAGGTCATTTGTTATATGCAAAACTGGGTAACATTTGATTTTCACACTTAGATGAAAAATAGGTTTTATTACATGGTTTGGCTCACAACTTAAGTGGTATAAATATATATACATATACATATATAGCATAGTGGTATAAATATATCTATAAATATACATGTATTCTTTGCTACACCTCAAACACTATATCATCTTTGGGCTTAGCAAAACAAAAAGATAAAAGGACGTGCATTCTATCTTTCCCTGTGCACATTTTGGTTTCTTCTCTAAAGTAGCAAAGCATTTAGGTAAAACAGCATTGTCTGCACCACTGGACACAAGCACTGAGGTAATTGTTGTTCAACAACTTTGCAATGCCCTTTTCTTCTTTAATTAAATTAACCACAAAATGTACAAACACAAATACTGAGAAAAATCCAAGTCGTACAGGAAGGAAGAAAAAAATTTATGTGCCAGGAAAGGACTTTGTTCCCCACTTCTACCCAGGCAAAGTGGGAGAGGAAAATACAAGTAAAACTGAACCTCTTCTTTCTCAGGGAATCTGACCATCTTTTTTTTTACCCCTGGAAGGCTCTGGCCAAAAAAACAAAACAAAACAAAAACCAGAAGAAAGACATCTGCCAAAAACCTCCTTTCAGGCAGAATATTAAGAATATTTGTGTCTTTGCTTTTAAACTGCTTTTGGAAACAAAAGAATATAAGTGAGATTTTATTTTTGAAAAGCCACTTTAAGCTCATGCATTCCTTTGGTCTTACCATTATATGACAATCTGTGGGGCTAGAGCTGTTTTCAAAAAACCTGTGGTATTGTCCATGGTAGGTCAGTGTTTGCTGTGCCACATCTGTTCCAGGTAGAGCTGCAGGTAAAAGAACCTTTCTCCTCTCCTCAGAGAGGCAGAGGAAGTAGTTTCTTCTCTACTTGCTGCTACTCTGGGTTGTTTGTTTGGTTATTTTTTTTTTCCTTTTCTATTCCCAGTGGGGCAATTTGCACATAAAAGTACACAGCATTTTTTTTCAAATATGATCTAGGATTCTGTATGTCACCTGTCCAACTTTGGCAATACAAAAAAACCGCATTTGTTTAAAAGAAATTGGTACACAAAATACAGGTGCTGAAACCCCAATCTTAGGTTCTTAAAACAGATGTGCAGAAAAAAATATCTACAAAGAATGGCCATAAAACAACAAATAAAAACATCTAAAAATTACAATGATTTTTCCAGTCATTGTAAACATTTTCCTAATTATTGCTTTTAGAATGATTAATTGCATAATAAATTATGAAGTACTATCATTGAAAAAATAGTTATGGATAGATGATTGTCTTTTAGTAACTGGCGAGGCAATGCACAGTCCTTTGCCTCTTTTTATGCCCTGAGAAAACAGTAACTTTGGAGTTCCTTCTTTCAGCTGGAGAGCGTAGGGAAACTACTGTAAGCCAAGATTGCTTTGCAGCATTGAAACTATGTACAAGCAACTGCTACAGGCACCCTGACTTGCCAAGTCATAAATAAAAAAATCACTTTGCCGAAAAGTCTTAAGGGTCCATTGGTTCAACTGTTTCTTGCTTGACCTTTACAGGCAACAGAGGTAGTGGGTGACCGTGAGGCAACTTCATAATTGACAGATCTGATGACTCATAAAGGTTGCATCCTGAGGAGATAAGCCCATTTCCCAGGTTCCTCTGTAGAGATACTTTCAGATTAGCTCCTTCCATTTCCCTCCTGAGCATGGTCAGTATATCCTTCTCCACGATCGACGTCAAGTCGATATTGTCCTCCACTTCCTCCAATTTGTCAGCATTGTCACTGATGTCAAACTTCTCAATCTCCTCATTGATTCGATTCAGGTCCTCCATGGAGAGGCCGGAGGCAGGGGCGACAGGGCAGTTGCCCTTCAGGTGGACCTGGAGGCTGCATAGGTGAATGTAGCTCTTGTGGCAGTGCATGCATTTATGGGGGCGTTCCCGGGTGTGGAGACGCTTGTGCAGCTTCAGGTGCACAAACTGGGTGAATTTGGCTGGGCAGAGCTTGCACTGGTAAGGCTTCTCTCCAGAGTGGAGCCGCAGGTGGGTTTTGAGATTGCTGGTGCTGCTGAACCGCTTGTGACAAACCTGATGTGGAGGGTGGCAGAGAAACAGTGAATGAGTGGGAGGGGATTTTATGGTTTAAATCACAGACACCTAGGAGGAGACGGTAGGATGAAGCAGCAGCTTTTTATATCTTCACACTTTCTCACAGAGGGGAAAAAAACCCTCACCTTTTTATTTAAATATTGCTGAATAGCATTTTTAGTGTGGCTGATGGCAAAACTTATCAGGCAGATGTTGCTCTAGCAGACTGCAGGCAATCCTGCTGTCTCCCAGATGCTGCTGCACTGGGGCTGGGCATGGCTGTGGTAAGGACTCCAGCCCTGAGCAGCCAAGGGTCTCGCACTCAGCCCTCCCTGCACATCATAGAGGGTGTGCACAAATGCTGCCATCCCTTCAACCTCTAAGGGAAGTTGTCTGATTGTGTGTTACTTACCTGACACTCATGGGGTTTTTCTCCCGTGTGTACCAGATAGTGCTTCTGGAGGTGAGCCAGCTGTGTGAAGCCTTTATTGCAAGTCTGGCATTTAAACGGTCTCTCTCCACTGTGTACTCGGAGGTGCACCTAGGGAGAAACAAAGCAATTAACAATTTCCAGTTTCCAATACTATAACAAAAGTACTTTCACATGTTTCCTAGACTCAGCAGAAAGTGTCCCATTGCCAAAATACAATGTTATCTACTTAATTAGGTGGCATCAGTATTAAAACACACAACCACGCCTTCTTGTCGGGGGATGGCATATTAAGCCTTTAACACGCAAAGGAGGCTTGTCCCTGCTTTCCCTTGAAAAACTACAGGGAGAAACCTGAGCCTTCCAAGAAGACTCCTGTCTTATTCTCCACTGCTTACCTTCAGATTGGAGAGCTGGCCAAAGGTCTTGGAGCAAACATTGCATTCGTACTTAATCTTCCCATTCTGCTTCTTCAGTGGGTATGGGAGGGTTTTGTAACCTGTCACATTCCTCTTACTTTTAATGAGATTCATGGCTTCTTCACCGCCGGTGGCAGCCAATACCACTGAGGTAGGTTTAGGTTGCATTATGTGTTCCGAACTGGCTGCTGTACCAGCAGTAGGTGACCCGCTGGTAGGGCTGCATGGCTTATCCTTCATGCTGGCAGCAGCACCCGTGATAGAGAAGGCACTGTTAGGTGCTGGTATGAGGAAGTCTCTCGGATGATCAGGCTGCAGCAATCGACGGCCTCCTTCACTCGGCAATGAACTGGGGAGCGTGGTGGGGTTCAGCATGTGGTGGGAAAGGCTACCTCCGCTGAGCAGGTTGCCATAAAGAGGATACATCCTTGGGAAGAGATTGAAATTGTTGATGCCACTGATATTGTTCAAAGCGCTCAGGTTATTACAGCTCATATTGAATGGAGGTAACAGGAATTTGGAGTAGTGGGGGTTATAGGACGGTAGAAAGGCAGGTGGGAGGTGGCCAGGGGGTGCATATCCAGGATAAGACCCCAATCCTTCTGAGCCATATGATCCATTCAAGTAAGAGTATGGCTCTCTGTGCTCTTGGGAAGTAGGTGCCAGAGGTGAAACTGTGACTCCTGGACTGCTGTGAGGGCTTGAACTTTTTAAACTTTGGTCTGGGCTGCTCCTCCCGGAAGGACTCGGTGTAGTAGATGCTTGGATGGGCGAATGAGTAATGTAGCTAGGTCTGTCCATCCCATATGCTAAGGAAGCTTTCAGATAGTCTTCTGGAATGTGAGGTCGGATTGGGTAGACAACTCGAGGGAAAAAACACCTCTCTGGGCTATAGTTCTTACGCAAATCATCCAAGTCTTTTTCTGGAGTAACTGGTGAAATGTTGCTCTGGAAGAAGTCTTTTCCTTTCGGAGGACTGGATTCCATTTTCAGGATTTCTTTCACACTATGCTCCTTCTTTGGGATGCTCTTCTGATAAAGCTCATCTTTATCAGCACTGTGCTGCTTTGGATCAATGTGGGTTTGTGCTGAAATACAAAAACAAGGTAATGATTATTTAGATATGCCATTGGCATTATCTCTTTTCAAAACACAATCTAACTCCCAGAAGTTTAGTTGGAAGGAAGGGCTACTCTCAAGAGATGAGCAATCATTTAAATTGTCAAAAGACTAATTTTTGTGTGAAGAAATGCCTGCTGATATAAAGTGTTAATAAAAACCTTTAATTAATTTTTAGTTAATTTTAGGGATACCAGCCAGTACATACAGATCTGGATGATGATGCATCTGCAGAGTGCTAGTCTCCACTCCACAAACTAATTTCACCTTAAATTTGACTAGCTTTGCTGTTGAATGTGTCTTTAAGCAGTATTTCTAATAAAAGTAGTAACAAGCATTTGTTCAAAATACAGGTTTAACAGAAGAACTTTGAAGAACACAAGCTCCCAGGAATCTTCCTCAGCAAAATAATAAGGCATGACAAATCAGCTTTAGCCAAACCACAGCAGTCACTTCACCAGCCAGTTCAATTACAGTACCAAAAACCCATGGCTGGCTAGGATGAAAGCCTTCAAAGAGAAGGTATTCTCCATCAGTAAACAGATCATTACTCATTAAATATACTGCTTAGGAACATCGAAGCAGACTATTTACAGCAGATTTCTGTGGCATTCAGTCTATGCAAAACTCCTCTGCTTACAGCTGTACTTTATAAAAAAAATGCTGAAGCAAAGTAAAAGAAAGCAAGACTAGTTGGCTCCAGCTTAAGTTGGAATGTGCTTTAACAAAAAAAAAAAAAAAAAGAAGAAAAAAAAAGAGAGAAAAAGAAAAATATATTTAGAAGGTAATAGCAGCTAGCATCAATTCATCTCAGTTCAGCACCTACTCCATTTTATTCAAAGACCTTTCTATCTGGACATAATACAAGATAAACAGTACACTGACAAATGTCTTCAGCAGAAAAATAAGCCTGCCTAAATTAATAGTCTTGATTACTTGTAAGACTTTATTTATTTATTATTATGGGGAAAAACTACTAGATTTCATAATCATGGTTAGTTATGTGCATGGCTTTCCATCAGGAGGTACAAATCAACACTAGTATGTATGTGACTCAAAAATATCACAGTTCCCTTAGACAAATTTCTGCTTCCATGACTGACTGTTCTTACTTCACTATCTGAGGTGAGAAACAGTTATTTCTGATTTTTGGAAGATCATCTGAACCCAGTACGGAACATGAGAACAGGCAATGACCACACTTCTTTCAACACAGATTCTTTGATTCACTATTCACTACCCTGATGGAATCTATCATTTGGCAACATTACCCTATAAGGCAAAGGAACAGCCATTTATTAAATGTATCCAACAAAACAGCTGCTTTCAAAGCGAGCTCTTACTCACAGCAATCCACTTTACAGTAGCATCCTTTTTCAAGCAGCATTAGACTAGTAGCAAGCAAATTTAGTTGAAGATGCATGAGCAGTTTATATATTTTCAAGCTGTGATGAAATACAATCAAATGTTCAATTAAAATATTTATTATAAAACTCAGAGGTGTTGTACAGCAAGCATGTACACATGTTAAGTGCACAGGTATCTTCCCAATTACTCCTCTTGATACTAAAAGTTTAAGGCAGAGTTGTATCAAAAATGAGGTAATAACACATTGTGTTCTCTGGCTTTAAAAATCATCTTTGGTCATTTTGTCTGTACTTATGAACTAGTAACTCATTTTCTAAATATCCATGAGATTTTTTGACATAACACAGAGGTCCAAGAAGGTTGTAGGTTCAAGAAGCTCCACAATGGCACTGTGGATAATATTACCTGCATCTTCTTATCAGCTGCCTTTCACCACACTAATGTCCCAGAGCAAACATCACCAGTGACACTATCAACATTGGGAAGTATCAAGATGAAGCAGTATTGAAAGCTGGACAGTGGGGGTGGGAAGTAGGACTTGTGAAGCCTCGCAGCAGGAAAAAAAAATAAATACCGCCTTATCAGACCTGTATCAGTTTCTCAGTGGGGTCTGTTGAGCAGGAAGTTCAAATTAACACTTTTTTCTTCTAAAGAAAAAAATCCGGGGGGAGGGGAAGAGGAAGGAGAAGTGCTGGTGTTGCTGGAAAAGTGATAGAGAAACTGGGTCTGTTTCAGCTGGAGGAACAGCTTCTCCTGTCACAAGGTTAAACACAAGGGTGGGGACATACATGCCTTACGCACGGAAGCAAGCCCATGAGTGACAGAAAGGAAGCTCAAACAGACAGCATAACTTTCTTTGTGCAATAAGCCCATGTTCCCACTTGACTGACTAACGATAATTGCTCTTTCCTTCCCTTCTGAATTTTCCTAGTAAAGCCTTCCCTCCTACTAATTTTCACGTATAAACAGAAGTTGCGATACTTAAAAGATTACTTTTCAAGTCTAACTGTGACACCTCTCTTTAGTTTGCAAGCTATCTCTGGTCCATAAATCCCCTCTTGGCTTTTTCCCCTATTACCTGAGCACAAGGGATACTTGGAAATACCAGAGAGGTCAAAACATAAACAAGTGTGTCAGCATTATGTAAAATAAGAGAAGGTAATTTCATAGGCCAAGGAAGGGTTCTTAAGTTTTATACTGAAGGTGGATTTAAACCAGGGCTGAAACTGATTGAGAGGTTTACAACCTTCCTTGTTGCTCTTAAAGGAGCCACACTTCAAAGCTAAAGAGACAAATTTCTTATAAATGGATTTTTTTGTTTAAACTTGTGATCTTTTACCAAAGTATCTCCTTCTCGCTCCTGAAATGCTGTCTTCCCCCCATACACTCATATACACACACACACACACACTACACACTAAATATAGGCACATACTCTTCCAAGATCTGTCTAGTTTCTGTGGTCAGAGAGACACACAGAAAAAAAAATTAATGACAAAACAAGAACAGTGCAGCTGCATTTTGAAGTTACTGATCTGAGGGGAGACAGGGAAAACCAAAGAAAAAAACCCCAGACGTGCCTCTTGACGAGCCTGATCCACTTCCAACTGAGGTCAACAGATTATTTGCTCAGATCTGAGATTAGTGAGTGAATGCAAGAGGAAAAGGGACAAAACTCCTGCTACTTTTAAGTATTAATAAAACTTGAGTGGAGGGGCTGCCTGAAGTCACTTCAATGCGGGTGTTTCAGCTAGAGGCTGCTGAAGAGCTACAGGTTTTGCTCTGAGTTTTTGTGCTCTGAGCTGTAGCCTGAGAAAGATTTCATAAAAACAATGATCTGTTTTTTTCTAAAAACTTGAAAAACGGTTGCAGGCAGACAGTAATTTCAATAGTAATTTCAGGAGTGAGATGGTACTGAACATTTTGAGTGCTGAAGCTTAATTATGCCGATTCACATTTTCGACCTAAATTAAGCACCCCTTTTGCAAGTAGTAAGAGAACCTTGAAGTTGTGAAGCAGGCAAAACAAAGATTGTTTTCACTCAAAATGAGAATGGAGACCAACATTTAGAAGTACATAATTTGATCATCTGTTTTCTAAATGTGTCCAAGGCAGGGTAGCATGCCTTTGAAATTTTTTTGCTCAGAGAAGCTCCTTAAGGAAGCCTTCAAATAATCCTACATATAAAGTCAACTTCAGTCTCCAAATTCTGATTCTGTGAAGACAACCTTTCATGTAATTTACAAACCATTTTCCTGAGCCCTTTTGAACATTCCAGGAGGCATTTTTTTAAGCAAGTGCAGATGTTTCCTCTCAACCCAAACAGAAAAGCTTCAAAACCAGAAAGTGAAACTGCCCATAAACAAAAGGGAAAGCGAGTGGCAGGACTGAGCTAATGGCCAGTACGTCAGGGACAGCAGGAAGAAGAAAAGAATAAATTGTATTTAAAGAAAAAGCATTAAAAATTAATCTTTATAGGACCTGAAACACTTTGAATAATGCCTTCTTAAACCTGTTAAGAAAACAAAAAGATTGCCAAGTATTTTGTAAATATACAAATTGTCTTCCCCCAACTTGAACTTCTTTTCTGAAGCTTGACCAAAAGATGTCACCTGCCTGTACTTGACTGAGGAGACAAACATGACATGAGCAGCAGGAAGTTGCATCATATTATTGCAATATATGAACATTATTATCAAATAGTCTTGCCCTGAGTCAATGCAATTGTTCGGATTTTTTTTGTGTTTTTGTTGGTTTGGTTGGCTTTTTTTGTTTTTTTTTAACTGCTACCTTCTCCACCTTCCATTCCAAAACAATCCTCCCATGATGAGGTAAGAATGAAATGCTAAACTATGTGGGAACCCTGAAGCAAACTTCCTCAGTCTGTTTGCTAAATAGTCGAAACATAAAATATCACAGCCTAAAAGACAATCTGAAGGAGCAGTTCAGTGAGCTTTAAGGACATTTAACAAATTACAAAAAAATTTTTTTTTTGGTCAGTAGAACATAGAACTCTTGTGCCCCCATACTTAAAACTATTTACTGGACAATGGCACCATCTGAAGGTGACATCTCAAATCTTGAGAGAAAACATGAAAAGCCTCAAAACAGGCAGGAAGGGAAGGAGATTATTTTAAATGAGACTGAATTTCCACCACTGGGATAATGTGGAGTCTTTACCACTGTTGTGCAACTCCTTGAGGCACTCAAAGTTACGCAGCTCCACTCAGAGCTAATCATGGCTGTGAAGGTAGGTGTGTGCTCCAGCGTCTGAAGGACTGGGTCAAAGGCCCCAGTTCAAGAAAACACAGAGGACAGGGTTGAATCCACAACTAAGTACATGCCTAATTGCTGTGTTGAATCTGGATGCTTTCCTTCTATGGCACAAATGAAGTAACGCTGGGGAAATTACCTTTAATTTGAAAGTTTGCTGTTACAGATGCAAGTAGATGTTATATGTGGATGTGTAAATACACGTATGCTCTAAAGTGGTAGTTCTCTCATTTTTGAGGCCACTAATTACAGGAAATAAAGCCAGAGAAATTCCCCGATACATTTTTCCCCAGAGGCCCATCCTGCTCTTGCACTTAAAGAGGAACTGAGGTGCTGAACTCCAAGGCTGTGATCCCCAAACCCCTGAGGCACTTAAAGCAACTGCTTATATTTTAAGTTGGCAAGATTGGAAGATCTCTGTAGGTGTGTGTCCCAGGTGGCCTCCCCTGTCCTGGGCTGGACAGTAAGCCAATGTACAGCTCTTCCAAAGCCTCCCACAGGCATCAGTGGACATAAACGTGGTGGAGACAGAGATCTGGGTGCAACACATCATGGCCACTGGCTGCCTCATGCTCACACCAGTACATGTCCCATGAAGAGGGGGCCCTGACTTCAGCCTGCAGTGGGAACTGGATTCCAATTTTCCCTCTCCCTTCCTCAGAGGGTGTCAAAACCAGCAGCCTGGAGCTGGGAAGGGTGCTGATGCTTGCCTGAACCTTTGAGGGAAGCTGTGCCACTGTAAACACCAAATTACTAGCAATCCATTTGGCTGGAGAGGACTTTCCTGACTTCCTAGCAGGTGACTGGTGTGGGGGTCCTGTCAAGCAAGACTGCGTTAAGATATTTTGCTGGGCCAAAGCCCCATGTCTGCAGCAGGTGCCTGGTGCTGGTGATCTGGGAACAAGCCCTCTGCACTTTACTCACAGATGAATGCAGTGCAAGGCTACCTTAACCAGGCTTTGTATTGAAGAGAAAGGCTGGAGAGGCAGCACAATGCTCCCTAATTTAAATTTAACTGGCCTAGAAGGAAGGGGCAGAAGAAAACTAAACACTTTAAATTCACTTTAAATTCACCTGGTTCCAGTACTAATGGTGGGAAACCCACCCTGTTTGCACAGTTGCTACAGGGCCTTTGGCAAATAAATTTCTTTGTGAGACTTCCAGATTTTCTCCATACTTCTCAAAAAAGGGCACCAAAATTTCAGAAAATCTCAAGCTTTATGGTACCTGTATGGTTTTTGACTCAACTGCAGGCTTTAGGCCTGAATATGTCTGTGACAAAAATGAGGGGAAAATTAAAAACTACAAGAACTTTTTCTCATTTTTCTGAACTGCTATATTTTTTAGATGGAAGGAGCTAACATAAAATTTTGAGACAGTTTAAATGGAATTATCTGAAAAGAAGAAGAATGATATTTCAATTTCAGCATCTGGAAATACCATGAATGCTAATGCTGAACTAAATAATTGCAACTTAATATTCCACTTATTTAAACCCATATATTGAGCCTACTATTACTAAAATTGGTTATTCTACCATGTCCAGACACCCCTAGTTTTGACGTGAGTAAGAGTAACCGGAGAGTGTAAGAAATGCTTTACAAATACATTTCTTGCTACTTCATCAAGGAAACCTAAGGTACCAGCAGATGCAGGAAACCAGTCCTGTGTTTGTGTATCCTCCTAGCTAGATGTTTGAAAAACTCCTCATACATAGGTATCTAAATGCTGTTGTCACATCCCACCAGCAGGTCCCACTGAAAAGCCAACAGTTCATCATATCAGGAAATAAAACCACAGAGAGTAGCGAAATGACATATGTGCAAAGATGACAGAATCACTGAGATAGTTTTTGAATATAGAATATAGCCGCACAGGACATTCTCTCCCTCTCTTCCCTCTGCCATTACAAGACAAGAGGTTTTCTTATATTAATTTGTAGGGAAAGACCAAAAGCTGATGAAAGGATGACATCCACAAAAGACAGATGTACTTTTGATTAACCTGAGTATGTGACATCATTTTCATGATACAGGATGACATTTTAATTCTAATGATCCCCAAAGTATCACTGATATTTTATAACCCCTTACTCACTGCCAAATAGCTGCAAGAGTCCTTTTTTATTAAAAAAAAAAAAGCCCTGCTTGCAATTTTTCCTTCCAGTTTCAGTGTAGGTGCTGGCAGAAGGACAAAAGAATGCTCTGCTCTATCTCAGATAAACTAGCAGTGGGGGAGGCAGCCTACGAGTCCATTGAGAAGTCAGCAAGAATCTTTCCCTCTCTTCAAAGGGCTCTGGGTGAAGTGCTAGGAAGTGGTTAAGCTATCAGTAAAGCACCAAGGCTGGAAATGGTCAGAAACCACAGAAGGACACAGAGATAAACTCCTGGAAACACCTCTTCTCTCTGCTACCAGTGCTATTATTTTTGAACAGAAAACAAAATCTACGATATAAAGCTAAGAAATAGAGACAAAGTACATTGACCTCAAAAAACAAGTAAACAGATGAGATGACCACAGGAGGTTTGCTCCCATATGATAAATCAGTGTAGATGCAAGGCTCAAAGTGCATTATGCAGTAAACATGTATTTTGTCAGACACCTAGACAGAGTCATGGCACACTGCCATAGTACAAGTGAGGGCAGCCCTTTGGGAGCATGACTAGACAGCCTTTAGCACATGCTATCAAAGCAGACTTTTGCTCAACATACTGTGAGATCTGGACTCGGAAAGTCTGAGGGTGAACCAACAGCTATGATTCTGAAGGCAAAGGATATATTCAGGTTGGCCTTCCAGAATTCCATCAGATAAGATTCAGATTGTAAACTAGCAACTGTTCAAATTTTTTTATAATCTGTTTACATTTAAATAGGCACAGGGAACTCATTCTGTTGTGTTGGGTTTTTTAATTCCCCTTTTCTACTCCAAGCCACCTGCTGTGACACAACAGATGATGCAGCTGTGTAATTATACAACTTATTATTAGATCATACAGGCAGAAGAGACATTACTAGCATTCCTTGTTTTTACTGCAATCCACTTACTGAGGTTCATCATTGTCAGCTCTCTGGAGGAGGGATAGTGCAGCCTCTCTGCAAAGTCTCGGCAATACCATACAAGCAGCTCTTGATTGGCAGGGATGGGCTTGATGGTATAGAAGTAGATGTTCATTCCATTCTGACAAGCAGCCAAGTTCTGTTCCTGAACAGAGTATCCAGGGTTTACATAACGCATCCAGTTGCTCTTGTCCTCGTTAAATCCATCAATGAAGTGGTGAAGCTCACCACTGGAATAGATCTGGAATGGAGAGGAAGTGCTCATGAATATATATACATATGCACTATACACAACATGTACACACAGAGACCAGAGCGGAAAAACAATACTTTTTTTTTAAACAAGTCAATATTACTGCAATAGAAGTTCAAGCTGGGTTCCCGCCTTTCCAACTGTGACATCCTCTGAGTTAAGAAGGTATTCAAAGGTAAGTACCCAGTCACCTTTTCCATTTTTGCTTAGTCTGTGTCTCTGCTAGTATGGGAAAACAAGACACAAAATCTGAAATGCATTGTACTCTCCCTGTGTGAAGAGTCTTAGAGTTGTTTTCCTGGTGCTATGATCAACAAGTGGGTGATGCTGATGACTGCAGGTCTGAGTGCATGTTGCATTAATGCTTTGAGTCACCTGTGTATAAGACTGACTGGCTGTGCTACGTCAGATTCTTTCTTGTCTTTTTCTATGGCCTCTGTACTTGCAGTTTCCTACCACCTCCACCCAAAGGTTTAAACTATGCAAACATTCTCCACCCCCCCCGCAGAGTCCTAAAGCAACACTTGCTCATAGTTGAACTGTAACCCTTTTGTAGAAAGGCTAGGTGAGGCAAAGATGAAATTCACAAGTCATACATTAATGAAGACCTGGAGAGGGGCTAGCCCATGAGAAGTCACTTTTTCTATCGAGGGACATGTTCTGGCTTGTCCACAGAAGGGAAAGAAAACATGAATCTAAAAACCGCTCAGTGGCTTCAGGGGAAAGAGGTTCCAATCACTGACAGAAGCTACTATTCCTTGAAATGGTAAGAATAAGAGAACTATTTAAAAAAAAAAATCAAGAAAAAAATCAGCAGACATGTTTGTTAAAGATATCGCTTACTTTTAGAGGGAACTAGCTCTGTGCTGGATTAAATGGGGCTCCTGGGTTTCACAAAGCAGATGACCAGGCAAAAGCCAGACCTTTAAGAAGGAGTAGCTTGCACCAGCGACACACCTCACTGAGCAGGAAATGCCTTTCCAAAGGGGAGACAGAGCTTATCTTAGGGGGAAAACACTCCACAGGGTGTTCCTGCCTTTGTTCACACTGTCTTTTGCACCTACCTGGCCGGGCAGCGCATCCTGTGAGCACCCACCGGCCGGCTGGAATCCCTCCTCTGCTCCCCAAAAGCTGCTGTAGGAGAGGGGTGAGGCAGCCTGGCCCTTTAACACCAGCCGTAAACACCAGAATCACTTTCTTTAAGAGTAACTTCCTGTAAACTGAGAAGGGGGAAATACATGTGGCCTCATCAAAGCAGCTTGCGAGAGAGATTTTGCGGTGTGTTTGTTATGAGAAAATGGAAGGGAGTTGGGCGAGTTATGCTGCATCAAGAGGAGCCTTTGGGTTTCTCTGCTCACCCTGGCTCATGAACTTCCAGGAACACGGGGCTTCGGTACTTGACGCCTGCTGCCACTTCCCAAACCAGCCCTCCACTGCTCCCACGCCAGGGCCACAGATCCAGCTCCCCTGGCAAAGGCTCCCACCTATTCTGGGGAAGGCGAGACCAGATGTGCTGAGTCACAGCGCGGTTCCCAGAAATGACGTGGGCCCTAGGCGGCCCGCTCCCCTCACGCGGGCAAAGCGCAGGCAGCAGCCCCCGTGTACAGAGCAGATGTTCCTGCTCCTGCCAGCAAGCCCAGGATGCCTTTAATAACATGTGGGAAGTTATCTCCCACAATTTCCTTTGCATATGCAAGCCTGTGTCAGACCCCTAGGAAGGAATTAATTTTCAATGCAGCAGTCTGTCTTGAATGAATCAAGAGATTATACCATGGAATTTAATGATGCTTAGATGGCTCCTAGGATAATATTTCTGAGGATCCTTCTGCATTAAGGTTTAAAATCACATCATAAGAATGATGTCATCTTTCTTGCTCCAATATACAAATGAAGTCCTGAAAGGTGTTTAGCAGCTCCTCTTCCCTGTGTCTGCTTGTCTTACTAACAACTGGCAGGGCTAGAGCCAGCGTAACCAGTCTCCTCCTATACCGGATAAAAGCTCTCAAAAAATTCAGCAAAAAGAAATATTTTGTGGCTTTATGAATGTGAAAACAGTTGCCTGCTTTGTAAAAATGGTCATGCAAATAACTGCCTGTGCAATGCTGTATTACATCGCACAAAGATGATCTGAGAAAACCAAAATGATTCAATTATGTAGGAAGAAAGGGGTGCGGGGAACGCTGGTGCTTGCCCTGGTTTTCACCTGGATATGAGGTTGGGATATTACTAAGGCAGGCAGGCACCTGAGCACCGAGGCTTGGACACAGTCCCAAATCCACAGATTTAGACACAACCTAAATGGCTAGAAGGCAGCAAAACAAATCCCTGGAAGGAGATGGGGCTGAAGGAATGTTCTCTAACAATTAATAAATGGGTCTGTAAGGAAACTGAGGATTATGTCAACTGATAAACTGGAAGCATATTCCCCAGCACAGACTCCTAAGGCCAAAACAAATTGGCTAGTTCTCCCTTCCAGCTTGTACTATAGAGTACAAATTAGACACCACCTCTAGAGTTTGTCTCTTTTCCCTTCACTAAGATCGGTAGGCTGCTCTTCTAACAATTCTGATGTGGACTAGAAGAATTTATTACTTGAATTATATATGCTGAAGACCACCTCCACCCCACTTTCTTCTATTAAAAACCCAGGAAAAAATGTCACAAAATGTATCATAATTCCAGAGTAAAATGTTATGCACTACTTTCACAGCTTCTTCACAGTGGGAAAAATCAACAACATGATACTTGCAAGAACTAGAATGACTTTCCACTGAGAAGAAATGCAAAATAACTTGCCCTTACAGCAATCAGCAGAACTATTTCGTCACAGAATCAAGCACCGATCCACTCTGGAAGAAAGAGCTAGGAAGGGCTGTGTATCTCCACTGCTCTCTCCACCCACACAGCCCCTGCATCCAAGACAGCCAGGCTTTTACTCAGCTTAGTTCATGCCTGACAGCATACAGAGGTTGTCCCCTGTATCACACAGGTCTGCAGCAGGAAGTGAACCAGCTTCTCAGCCATACTCATTTAGTGATCTGCTTACTGCAACAACATGGTGCTGTTTTTTCCTGCTTACCCGCCAAAAGTATTTTCTGTTTGCATTCTTGGGAACTGTATCGCTGGTATAGATCTCTCCTACCAGGGGTCCAAAGCGCGTTCCTTTTGGGATGTACTCTTTGCTTATAACTCCAGTGACCTACAAGAAGAGCAGCACAGGATCAGTTCATTGCCAGTAGAAACTGGCAAGTCTTCCTCTTCTCCCCTGTCCCCCAAACTTAACAAGTTAAAGTAGGCAACACAAGAAATTTTTAGTGACAGGTCAGCAAAACAGAAATAAATGAAGTATCATGTTGGATACAATACAATCAGCTTTATTAGCATTACCAAGACATATGGAAGGCAATGATTAATACCATGTTTTGTAGAAATACATTTGCAAGAAGAAACATGAAGCAAAAGGTGCAGACTGCCAAATATCTTCAGACATTCTTTCTCCTGTAAAAGCTAACCCCCAAAAGTCTAGCTCCAACAAACAAAAATATTCAAAATCTAGCAATCATTTCACCGCTACAGAGCTTGCTTTTCTAATAAGTTAGGAACTGGAATGACTGCTCCTCCAGATCAAAACGAAACCATCCTCCACCCCGCTTCATTCTTCACTCTACACCCGCCCTGATACCTAAAAAGAGACAAAAAAAAAAAAAAAAGACAACCTACATTTCTCTCACTAGCATATAGCGTCATACAAAACAGAATATGAAACGGCTCTGGGACATGTACTCACAGTCACCTTCTTTTGTAAAAAGGAATCAGCAGTTCCAGTAACATGTATAAAGTGGTTTGGTCAAAAAGCCATAAGGGTTTTGAAGAAAATGCTCCACTGTACTAGGTCTAAGAAATGTACTCTGGTTGTTCAGCTTCCTTCTTGACAGTAATTATAGCAAAAAAAGTCACTGACCACAAATCAGGAAGCAATTCATCATTATTCAGAAGAACGTGCCTTGGAGTAACCCTTTGCAAAACACTGCTGAGTTATTGGTTTTGTCTCTCTGTTTCTCACTAATTTTCTTAAATTTAATGTATCCAAATGACATTAGAAAACCAATAATTTCATAAACCAAAATCCCCAAGCTTTTGCAAGATTGATCCTGCTGCTCAGATAGTGGAAAAAAAGGACGGTAAAAAGCTCATTAATTTTGTATCATACAACCTTTTATGGCAAAATATATTAAACATATCCCCTTCACACATCCTGCCACTTGTCTTTTTGCTTGCCAAGATTTTAGAACAAGACAAGCATCAGAAGTGGTTGATGAAGTTGGGATTACTGCTGTCTGTACCCCACAAGGAATTGACGTCCTTACCAAAGCAGATTAACACTCATCAGACACTACAGATATCTTACTTCAGTGAGCTTTCTTTCTTTTAACAGTCCTTCTCAGCAAAGGGTGGCGAAAACCCTGGACTGTATGTAGACAGCACTTAATAAATTAGCTAAGCCTTCTGATTTTCTCATGATACATTTTCTTCTCTTGTATGATACTTAGTGTGTAAGAAAGAGACAGAGAGAGAAATCCTCGCCTGTGTGCTGGCCCAGATTAAAAATCTCAGTAAACAACTAACACCTAGAATAATTTTACATTAAATGTCGAAATAAAGGGCACAAATAACAGCCATAGAATCAAGTAATCATGTGGAAACAGATTGCTGGGTGTATGCTGTGGCTCTTTGTACTCGCTTGCATTTCAACAGGTGTTTCAGCAGACTACCAAGAAATTTAAACATCAACAGCAGAGATAGTTAAATGCTCCATTGATCTGTGCATCTGGACAGAAAGGAGAGCAGAGGGACTTCCAGAAATTTTCCTACACCTACCATATGCTGAAAAAAGCTCGATGGTTCAGTTTTATTTTTGTCTTCCTTATACTTGTCTCATAGAGAGCTGAGAAAGGCAGATGTTCTTCTCATTTTCCCTATATATATCTTCATTTACATCCATCTGCCCTCTCAAGAAAAGTTCACAACCAAGCTACAGCACATCCTACCAGTTTTACTGCATGATAGCATGAGTTTTTTCATGGTTTTAAAAATATCTTAGCCTTAATTAAAACGACTCTAATAAAATTCTCAGAATCTCTAGAAATCACTCCCTGAACTAGTCAACTTGAAACAGTCTCTGACACAGCAGATAGTTTTTGATATCCACCTTATAGATAATGTGTACTTCTCCTCTGGTGTAGCTGAACACAAAGATGATTTCTCACTCTGTACCAGAGTTATTTTCGCAGAGGATGTTCTGCACATCCGTGTGTGCGAACACACAAGTTTTGCTAAACCAGACTAAAGCTGACCAGATGACTTTTAACTGAGGGTGGCTTTCTGGTCAGCAATTCTTGGCCTTCACTGTGCCCCCACACACTTTGCTGCTGAGGTCAGTGATGGGAACCCTGCCTGGGAGAGGGTGCCAGCAGTGCCAAGGCAGGCTGGCCCGAGGCTGCCGCCAGCTCCCCTGCCGCAGCCAAAAGGGGCTCTTGCCCCACCGCAGCTTACTGGGACGGCTTAACAAAAGGCCAGGAAGCAGGGAGCTGCCGAGGGCTTGGAGGAGGGACAGCGTCGCAACTCCAGGAGCCGGGGATGAGCCGTGCCCGGGCTGCCGAAGGGCCGTGACAGAGCGGCACTTCGGAGTTCTGTCCGCCAGGTGTCCTTCGGCGCGCCGCTCCTCCCGGCGGGGAGCCTTGCCGGGAGCCGCGGGGTCCCTGGCGCGGGCAGGCTCCCCAAAAACAGAGCCCGGGTTCTGCCTGCAGTGCCCGGACCACGCCGCACGCTACTTTTCCCCGACGAGTTTCTCTCCCTTCAAAGGTCCCAGCACTTCGCGGCATTCCTCCTCTCAGTACCAACAGCGTTTCCAGCAGGAAGGTGCAGCCCGGCGTCAGCCTGAGCCCGCACGGCGCTGCCGCGGCGGGGCTGCGCTCGTCCGCTGCCGACCGGGACGGGGAGCGCCCAGCGGGGCCGGCTGCGGGCGGCGTCCGGCC
>VYZS01002232.1:7168-18112 GCA_013400695.1 Neodrepanis coruscans | reverse complement strand
AGGATTAACCTCAAGCTCTGCCAAACAGCCAAGGAGAACCCGCTGACAGTAAAGAATGGGCACCACCACCGTGCCTTCACTGTCATCCTGGTGGTGCTGCTGGCTGTCCTGCTCTGCTTCAGTCCCTACCACCTCAACATCGTCCAGTTTATGATCAGGAAGATCCTCTATCAGCCATCCTGTCGCGAGCAGCAAGCCTTCAAGATGTCCCTGCAAGTCACTGTGGCATTCATGAACCTCAACTGCTGCATCGACCCCATCATCTACTTCTTTGCATTCCGAGGCTACAAGCGGAGGCTGCTCCGCATCTTCAGGAACAGCGGCTCACTGGCCACCTCCTCCATAGGCAAGACTCACTCTGAGAGCAACAGCAACAGTCAGCCGCCTGGCTCCACCTCTGTTTAGCAGCACAACCCACTCCCTCTTGCTCTGGCCTGTGATTTAGGGACCATCTCTGACGGTAGGAGTCAGAGTTGAGCTGCAGGACCAATACCTTCAACAAGCTTCCTTGTTCCCATGATTGGAACCAGGGGCTCTCACAAAGCCAGCCTGGCTGCGACAGAGTTCTGCTGGGCTCAGCATGCTTGGGCCTGTGCTCATTGCTGCTGCACCTGCCATCCTGGAGCACAGAGAAGCGTGTTTTCATCCCAGAACCAGAGAAAGCAACTGGCTAGCAAACCCAGCTGGATGTTTTCTAGCACTGCACTGCATCCCCTTCTCATGCCTGTCCTGCATCCCCCATGGTTCCAGGGCTGCTGGTAACCACCATGGCTGTCCCTGTGCCTGCTTCCCCTGCATTGCCCATGGAGTGCCTGGAGCAGCGTCCCTGCAGACCTCAGGGCAGCCTACATGGAGCAGTTAAACTCAGGGCATTTCAGAAGAAGGCTGGGATGTTATTTCCATGCAGAAAATGGCCTATAGCTCCTTTCCCGCACTGACAACCAGCAGTTCTGCTCTCTCCCTGCCCAGCATCCCACTCCTGCACCTGGGCTCTGCATGGGGCAAGCAGTAAGTGCAGGGCCTCCGGGAGCTGCTGGAAAAGCCCTTCCTCAAAGGAGAGGGATGAGGATGTGAATTTGTATAGCTCCCGGGAGTGCTGCTGCCTGTGTCCCTGGGTGGCTGCTTCTTCCACAGGATGCCTTTCCTCACACCCGATGGCAGTCCAGGACCCATTGCTAGGAAGGGGGTAGTGGAGATGGTCTAGCTGTCATCTTGGCCATAAGGCTGTAAACCTGCCCTGTATATACTCACTGGGGAAACCTTCCTGTCACTCCTCAGGAAGTGAACTCACAGGAACAGGGACAAGAGGAGGAAGACTGAAGGGGCCTTATATGTTCTGACCAATCTTCACTTGAAGCCAAACTTTGCTAAGGGCAGGTTAAGGGTGGCTATTGCCACAGTGAGATGAAGAACCCTGAGACATCAGGTTCCTGTTGAGTTTTGTGCCTGTCAAACATAGAGAGAGTTGTCAGGAGCCTCCTCAGCTCTTTTCTGAAGCCACTGGACTACAAAAAAAAAAAAAAAAAAAAACACATGCAGGATTTCAATTTCTAGGATGCCTGGCCTTTTGTTTGAAGTTGAAAGGGACAGAGACATGCACAGAGACATGAAGAGTTAAAAAAGATATTCCTTGTTTTACTGAAAAGAATACCTGAAGAAGTTTCATGAATAGACACTTTTGATTAATATAAATCATACTTCAAGGTAATATTATGCCTAGAAAGTTAATAATAGTCACATGCAGCCCTTTGTTGTTTTAAATATATATATGAATGAGATTTTGGATGAAGATGGTTTTAGTTATGGTATAGATAACTGTAGCATCCTGAAGGCAGACTAAGAGGGATGCCTAAAACAGTTCAGGTGAAATGGAACTCCTCTAGGTCCTTTCCAGAGACTATCTTAGCCCTCCTCATTGCAGGTCTAACCTCAGTTCAGGCCTGCAGAGAGCCTTTGTCCTAAAAAGCATATTAAAATGGACAAGGAAGAGCTGGGACATAATATTATATCAGTGGTCTGGTATAAAAAATAACATTTTTTGGTCCTTATTGGGCTCTGGTTTTCTCAAAAGTACTTTATTAACAAAGGTATTTCCACCTTTCCTTGTCTTAGCACCAGTAGGAGCCTTTGGAGTAGGAAATAGATGAAGAATTGAGTGTAGTGCTGCAACATACAGGAGGCATTCAGCCTCTCTCTCTCCTCTGGAGGGATGCCAGCCTGGGGCCCTTTGCTTTTGAAAATATCCCCAGGGGACAGCAGACAATTAGCTGAAGCTGTGGGAATATCCATGGGATGGAGAAGGAAGGCACTTGGGCAGAATAGGTCAGCAGGAGTCTGGGCGAAGGAGAACTCTAAGGAACCCTGTATTGCCCAGACTAGCTTGCCCACCTGGGGATGTTCACTAGCTACTTAAAAATTGAGCTTTTCACTAAAATCGAAGAGAAACCATACAGAGTGTTTTGTCTAGAGGCACAATAACACTTCTACACTTCGTCATTCATCCTCTCAATCCAAGCTCCTTGCATGGTGCTTGCTGCAACCTGCTGGCCTAGCAGCTGCTGCCCATGTCACACTTTGACCCGCCAGAGAACCCTCGGAATCACAGAAACACAGAATCCCAGAATCATTTAGGTTGGAAAAGACTTCTGAGATCATCGAGTCCAACTGTTAACCCAGAACTGCCAAGGGCATCACTAAACCATATCCCTAAATGCACAGCTACACGTTTTTTAAATACTTCTCCTCTGATTCCGCTGGGCCGCTGCTCCCGCCTTGCCTCCCACTCCTCCGGGGTGCAAACCTCCCCGAAGCCTCTCGGGTGTTGCCCAGGGCGACAGTATCTGTCAGAGGGAGCCGCCAGAGCGCAGCGTCCACCCCGCCGATGACACAGGGCGAGAGGGACAACACCGGTTCCTGCCGAAAGAGGGAGTCAAAACCTTTGGTCGGTGTTAAAAATACACCCACGAATATAAGAAAATAATGACAGACGCAGCTGGTGCTCTCCCCAGGCATCTGCTGCGCAACGGAACGCGGCGCCTTCCATAACTGTGTGGTTCTGAGTGTATGGGAAGCACGTGACACGACACTGGGATCCGAAGACATTCCATGTAGGGAGTTATTACTGCACAGTACACAGGTATTTGTTACTTTTTCTGCAGCCTAATACTGCCATACGCTCTTCTAAGAAGAGAAAATTGCGCTTTCTTCTAAGTCAGAGAGTACAGTTTGTGGGCACACAACAATAACACATCTGTCGTACAGGTAATACCCACACAGATGTAAGGTATAGTACATATTGGCTGCATCAAAAGAGTACCCTGGGCTGCATTGAAAGCAGCATGGCCAGCAGGTCAAGGGAGGTGATTTTGTCCCTCTATTCCACTTTGGTGAGATTCCTCCTGGAGTACTGCATTCACTTCTGGAGTCCCCAGCACAGGGAAGACATGGATCTGTTGGAGCAAGTCCAGAAGAGAGACACGAAGATGATCCGAGGTCTGAAGCATCTCTCCTGTGAAGGATAGGAGAGTTTGGGTTATTAAGCCTGGAGAAGGATCCAGGGAGACCTCAGAGCAGCCTTCCAGTACCTAAATAGTACTGGAAAGCTAGGTACCTAAAGCCTACAAGAAGGCTGGAGAGGGACTTTTAACAAGAACATGTAGTGACAGAACAAGGAAGAATGACTTCAAACTGAGAGAGGGCAAGTTTATATAAGATATTTGGACAAAATTCTTTACTGGGAGGGTAGTGAGACACTAGAACAGGTGGCCCAGAGCAGCTGTGGATGTCCCACCCCTGGAAGTGTTCAAGGGCCAGTTGGATGGAGCTTTGAGCAATTAGATCTAGTGGATGGTGTCCCTGCCTGTGGCAGGAGGGTTGGACAGAGCTCAAAACAGCATTGCTTTTTCCTTTGGCAGTAATTCCAAACTTACACTTTCAGCTAAAAGCAAAAATTTCCAGGAGAGCAATGGGGGACAACAGTTCCTGGTTGCAGTCACACATTATTCCTTAGAACTCCCTGTACTGTGCAACATGCCTCTCCAGTCTGTGCTTTAAATTGTCCTGAATTGAAGCTATTGCATATCATACATAGTATTTGCAAGCCAGTAAAATACTGTAATGTAAAAATGCACTTATCTACTAACAATAAAAGTTTTTCATGGCCAAGTAACAAGCTCTGGTGTGATTGACCAGGCCTGGTGATGTGGGCAACTTTTCTTCTTCTCAGAGGTGCACGTGTCTCTCCCCTCCACAAGCAAATGCTCAGAAGCAGTGAGGGGCAAGCACAAGCTCTCAATCCATGTCCTTTATGCAGGACACTTGTTTGTGCAGGAAGGTGGTATGCTATCATGGCATGGGGATTTATAAGTCACCTTTGGTGGGAAAAGCAGTGGGACGTGCAAGCAGCTGTGTCCATTCTGGAGGAGGTCTCTCCATAGGTGGGATGGGGTGTCAGGAGTCAGGTTGTCAGGACTAACCATGCTTTGAAAACCAGAAAGATTTGCATTCTCACATACTGAAATGGCTTCAGGGCTTGCTTCACTGCCCAGTTTCTGGAACTGCTCTGTTTTCTCTCTTGCTACATGTACCACCTCCTGCAAAACTGACCAAATAAAATGGAAGGATTCCCTTATCAGACACCCTTGAAAAAAAAGAGTGGATTTTCAGTACAAGACTAGGCACAATATTGTGTGTTTTAATTTCCCACATGCAATCTTTTGAATAACTTCAAAGCTGAACTAAGTGCAACATTCCATCCCCCTTCTCTCAGCAGGTCTTTTCTGCCCTGTGAGTTCTACTTTGCTCATTTTCTAGAAACCCTCTTGTTTTGCTCAGTTCCATGTCTCTCCCTCAAGTTCTCTCCTTTGCTAATGTTAAAGGACACTTAATGGTCTCTTACCTATCTCTGGTCAAAAGGCCAGATCCTGCTTTCAGTTCAGCCATGATCCTGGAATTATCCATTTTTAAAGTATGTATATTCCTGCTTTCTCCATTGCAACCATTCAGGTTCAGAAACAGTTTGCTACAAACAGTCCAACTAACTTCTCCATCCTCTTAAACCTCTCCTTTGGAAAACAAATGACAACAGCTGAGATTCTCACCAGTCCCACCCATTTGTCCCGTCGTACCATTTCTCTGCTCACATCAATGGTGTCTTGCCTCATATTTGGACTGAACACTCTTGGTAGCACATACCCTCTTTAAGTTTCAGAATGGATACCTGTGGTCAAAGCTTCTCTTTATATATGGAAACAGGAGGAATGTAATTCTAAAAATTAAACCAAATCCAGTATTTTTTATGTAAACACACACACGTCATATATATATATATGTATATATATATACATATATACACACAAAAAGTATGCGTGCATGTATGTATATATAGAAACACGTACAATGTTCGTGTATTCGTGTGACTCTTCTAGTAAAATAGTGCTTATACTCATTTATATAAAATACTGATTACTGTGGCCACCCAGTTAAAGAAAGTTAATCTCATTTAGGTTTTTCCTGTGGAAAAGCACACACAAGAAATTAATTGCACTCATGTATCAAATCCCTCTTATTAATTCAAATGAATACTATGCATGTTTACCCTCAAACACGTGCAGTTCCCCCCACAACATGGAAGTTGTAGCTTCGCGTGTTTTCAAAGCTGGGTGCCTTTGCAACTGGTCATATACTCCAAATACAAACGTTTGAGAGATGGGAGTCTTTGAATACAGATTTTTAATTTTCTTCTTAACTCTTAGTTAAATTCATCAAACAAGTACATAAATATTTCTCACTTGCTCTCTGTATCTGTACATATGCACACACACATATATATGCATATATAAAATCATATATATACATATATACACATAGGAACAGGAGAGCCAGAAACATTGTCCTTTGCCCACTACATTGGAATATGTTTTTCTGGCTTGCTCTTCTGTTTCAGGCAAAGATAATGAGACCTTTTCTCCATCACATGTTCAAGAAGGCACTGATAAGTGCTGCACAGCACAGGCTGGTGCATGAACCAGCTGCGACAGTCCATGTGCTCACTAAGTAACAGGCAACCTTTTCACGCTTGTTTTGAGGGAGGAAAACGGTTTTGGTTGGTATGGAGCCAAATCAGTCTGCATCTTTGCAAGAAGTTAAGGCTTGAGAACCTGAACCTCGTGGCTTATCAGGCAGATTTCCACAAACACCAGCCTCACTGTGGGTGTATTTCGAAGTATCACATAACTGTCCAAGAAAGTCCCCAATAAATTACTCCAGTGTTGTCTCAAAGGAAACCATTCCCAGTTTAGTAGTGGGATTTTAACAGCAGCAAGTGCTTTTATTTCAAAATACCAAATCTTGGCTTTACTAAAACCGGTGTGAATTTCCCAGGGACTTAAAGTCCTCTTCACAGATAGGTATTCTGCTTTCACTGCCAAAAAATACTGTTAGTGTCACACATGAAATAGAAATTGTGTGATGAGATTCAAAACTGTATCAGACAAACACTGTGTGGGCTGTGAAGAACATGCTCCTTGCATTCCCAGAAATGGTTTATGAAAGTTTCACCATCAGGTGGTAATCTAATTCTTTTCCAGCTCTAACGTGCCAATCTTTCTTCTTGGTTCTTGCATGAAACAGGGACTGTGTTCAAAAGCATCTGAGACACCTGCTTTTTTTTTTTTTAAATTGGAAATCACAACCCTGGAAGCATTTTGATCACAAATTTCTCTCAGAGATGTCAAGGGGAGTTTTCAACTAACATCACCAAGATCTGCATTTTACCCCTCATGTTTGACCATGCTTTGCAAAATGCCCAGCAAAACGGGATTTTCCACACAACTGTGACATCTGGATATCCCCTGTACAGACAACAGTAAGAAAGGATTTAGACTTGAAGAATATCCACTTACACACCCAAAATGCCACTCAACATGTTTTAAAATTTCAAGGAATAAATACTTTTTGTGCTTTGTCCCTGAAGAAGGGCAATGTCTGAAAGGGTACAGGTCATATTTGAATTTCCCCTGGGCTACATGGACCTTTATTTCCTACAGACAAAATATGATTTCTGAAGTAATTCACTAGTCTTTATTGCTACTTTTTGATAAAATATTTGTAAATGAAGAATCTGAATGTTTCAAAAATTAAAATCTGTACTTATTTTAAAACATTTAACTAGTCTACATATACAACTTATCGTTGGGATTATTTTTCTTACATGTGTCCTTTGCTTTCTAAGACAGCAAGTTTCAAGAGTTTCTAGGTGCAGAAATATCTGTGGCCTACACATGCAGAGAGCCTCAGCTTCACACAAACAAAACCTTTAATTTAAAAAGAAGACCCTGCCTAAATAATATGATCATAGCAACAAGCCAAACCCATTGATCAAAGCCCAAGAAAACACACAGTCATTCCAAAAACCCCTTACTTAACACACTAGAAAATACCAAAGAATATATACAGGACACTGACTTTATTAAAATTATGTCATGTGCTCAAAGCTGCAAAAATTTGATGCAATTTCTGGATAACGACTTGCATGTCTGAAGGAATTTTTTCAGTTTTATCCGTTAATTAAAAAAGGAAAAAAAAATCTCTCCCCCTAAATCTTATCCTGTATGTTTTCCAGGCCAAGCGAGGCTGTGAAGATCTATACTTTGGTACACACGCGTTCATTTGCATTCCCAAACATCCTTCTCTCTCCTGTACTCTTTCACCTCCTCCCCTCTGCACCTGCTATTGCCTTTGTGACTTTTTTTTTGTCCTACATCTTATTTTAAATGTATGTATTAAATATGCCTGTGTGTATATAACTGGACCCATACACACACGCTATACAAACACAAGTAAATACAGAAACATACATTAAATGCTTAAGATACATGTGTAGATTGGTTTAATGGAGTTGCAGTTTGGAATCTTGTATTCCTTCAGCTTGGTTTTCTAGAGATATTCCCCACTCTGGACCCACCTCCTGCAACTCCTAAGGTGCTAATACTGAGCACTTCCAACAGTCAAGCCAAGTAAACTGATTTATCAATCTAAAATTCAAACCCAGTGTTGTACGGGTTTGGCATTCCCGTCCTGTCACCTCCTGTGCTAGCCTGAATCACCCCAGGGTTAATATTCCAGCCTGTGGTCAATACTAAGTTTCTTCAGACAGTGAGGACTCACCAAGTGCAGGGTCATCCTCATCTCTGACACTAGAAAACTAGAACTACATATAGAAAGTTAGCTCTTTATCTGTTTCTTTTAAGACAATATGTAGGCATCTGAAAAAATCCCGAAAGCAGGACACAGCATATATCCATTGTTACAGAATTCCTCTCTGAATTAGCCATGGCAGTCATTCAAGTCATTCCAGTTCTGATCTTATTGCATCATTCAATTCACCTTTATTGCTTCCAGTGAGTATCTTCATGACCCGTATCTGAACAGCGGTTCACTAAGTTCGTAAAAATTTAAATTTACAGTGGTCACTTACCATGGCTTGCCATACATACATGAATCTTCTCTCATCCTATCTGTATATTATGTGCTGAATGAATTTTATTTAAAAATAAATTTGAGAAACAAAATATTACAGGCATTAATAAACTTTTGCAAAGAATAATGTAATAGTCCCATAAATCTTTACTGAGTTGAAAACGAAGTGATCTTCAAACCTCTTATTACTGTAATAAAAAATCAAGTACTGTAAAATAATATGTAAGCTGGAGAAATTAGACTTGTAAATGAAAAAAATATGATTATTCTTGACAGGTAAATCTAGTTGTTGTAGTTGTTGGAGCTTCTTTTCCTAGTCATTAAGTCTGATAATACATCTAACAAGGATTTACAAGAAAACAACGACCTATTTTATTTTAAAAATAAATTTAGGCAATATCCAGTAACAAGTAGAAACTAAAAGGATAACTAGACGAGATACCACCAAGTGATCTGAAGGCTTGGGAACAGTTCATGTAATTTCTTAATATCACTTTGAGTCACCAGTCACGCAGAGCCAGTTTCTCTCTCCCGACGCTCTTGTGGGGCCGACTTTGGTGAGTCTGCCCAGCAGGTGGCTTTGATCCTCTTCCAGGCACATACAAACCCATCAAGTGAAGTTCCTTCACACAGAAAACCATCAGTGCTGCAGTAGAAAATTAGTGGCTACATTTAAGTCATTATTTGAAGCCCTCAGAGCTTCTAGAGCATCTCCTCTGGAAAATCCCATTTCCATAAGTCGTGCAACCTGGAAAAGAAGGAAAATAACAGTGCTTTAAACTAGAATTTTATTCACACTGTGTGTACATTAGTAATGCCAAGATAGCGTCAGAAATCCCTTTTCCACTGATCAAAGATATAGCTGGGACAGCACATTTCAAAATGTTGCCACAGAGATGATCACTTTATGATACCCTTATTCAAAACTGATTGCAGAAAATGCCACACCTCTATTTTCCTAGCTGATGCAGTTTTGAAAGACGAGTAAAATCTGAAGTGTGGTACCATACATGACAACTACAGTCTGACCTGAGGGCTTGCTGCTTTTGACAAGAGCAGGATCTCAAGAAACCAACACTGAGCAAAAGACAGAATTTTACAGCAGATGTGAAAAGCTACCCAGACATCCTCAGCTCTACTTTCCTTGAAAGGACGTACTTCTCCAGAGGGCATTAAAAAAACCTTAGAACTATACACTCTAGGTGGGATTTTTTTAATAAACCTTAAAATTACTTCTAAAATAGAGGCAATACAATACTTAAATGGGTTTCGTAAAATTCTTAGAAGGCTTCTACCTATACTCAAAGAAGCACTTTTGTGCAAAAGACTTTTACAAAGCAAAAGCCAATGACATCTGATGGAAGAATTACATGGAAAAGGGCACATTAAGAGAGTTATTCTGATAATTAATAACCACTTGACCATTCCTCTTTACAATAGCATGTACTTGACACCTAACCTTTGCACTCTGTGCTAAAGGATATTCAAATCACTGCATGTAAAAAGCAATGTATGCATAATCAAATTTAATTTATGGTTAAATTCCAATCTAAAGTACATTTAAAATCTACACTTCTCACTTTGGTATGACTGAACTCGTTCACTTTCACAATTAATCTTCCAGAAAATGGAAAAACAAGGTGTGGGAGGGGCAGGGAGCAGCATGTAAAATTAGCTGTGGCAACTGGCAGCATAAAGCATTCCTCATCCTGCTTCAAACTGCCATGTGATCATACACCACAGCTCCTGAACCTGGATGTCCTGGGCTACAGGAGCTGTCTGAGAGCTACTGCTGCTCCCCCTCTGACTGCAGGCACCTGCAGCAGCACAGTGAAGCTCAGCAGGAATGCAGCAGAGGCTGTTTTATCTCGGGAAGAATCTTCCCAGGGTGCAAGAGTAACATGCAGCACTAGTATTGAAAGAACTCTAAATGCCTTTTAAAATAAGGGTGCCATCCAAAGCAGCTTTTCTTTCCCCTAAGACATTTCCAGAATGTTCAGTATTTTTCATCATCTGTGTTTTGGCGGCTTACTGAGAAGTATACAACTGCCACCTATGCCCAGAGGTGCAGGTCATCTTTTTCTTAATAAAAATAGAGCATCACAAAATGTTTGAGAAAGGCTGCCTTGGTTGTCAGAACATCAGCCTTAGAACTCAGTGCCAGTTTCTCACCTTCTTGTAGGGAAAGAAATGAATTGTTACTTTCAACACTTCTGCAAACAATAGTTTAACTTCTAACTTCATTTTGTAACTTGTAACTTTCTAAAGTTTCCTCTGTCTGATTTTTCATCTAAGACTGTGTTTTTAATGAGAAAAAGGGAAGGCAGTGGAATAAAAGCTAACCACAGAAACACATTTCAGAAGAAAGGTTTTTACTGCAGTTGCCACAAATTCTAACCTTAAAAAGTGGTGGATGAAATCGCAATGTTCCTGTTTACAGAAATATCTGTTGAGCATCATGGGGAA
>VYZS01002227.1:0-38270 GCA_013400695.1 Neodrepanis coruscans | reverse complement strand
CTATTAGGATCAAGTGGTCATTTCCTATGTGATTAGTTCTCTTTTAATGCAGGCAAGGAATGACACTAGCATAGCATGAGTCCTTGTGTGTGCTGTTTAAGCTATTTGGGGAGTCATGCAGTTCTCCTTTTTACTAACATGTAAACACTAGATAACAAGCATTCGATTTATGACTCCTAATTAATTATTTTATATTGATTCTTGAACTTTGAGTTAGAAATTGTATTAGTATCTTTGCACCTGCATTTACTCTCAATTTCTCAAAATAGAGTAGAGGCTTGCTTGTGAAAATCCCACTAAATTTCACAGGCTGCTTTGAAAATCTCGGTAGTAGCACTTTAATGCTCTGAAGGTATGGGTTCAGCTGTATGCAAACACGCAAAGAGAAGTCTCACCCGTGGATTTCCACTAGGACTTAACTAGGTGCATGTTGAAAGTGAGCATTCAGTTTTTGTCTTGCAAATTAGCAAGCACTCAACTGAGGGGAGTCCTCAATCATTATGCAAATAATAAACGGGTAAAATCCCCTTTTCTCTTCTTTTTATATGACAGCACATCTTTTAAGGCATCCTCAGAATTAATCAGTTTTAAGGATTGATTACTGTAAGGCACCACAAGCTGCTGGCATTAAAATATTACAATGCAACCTCTTAAAACCCCTCTTTTAAAAAACTAACCAAACCTGGGTTGCAGGCAGGGGTATTTCCTGACCACCTGTGTTGGTTCCGAGAAGCTTCTCTAGAATCTGGCATGACACTTTCTAGCATCTTACAAAGGTTTCACACTTTTACAACATATTTTGAATACTGGAAAATTACCTGTACACACGAACATTTATATGAAAAAAATATGTGATGCATACTCATGTATCACAGGATGGTGCAAGCAGCAATTGAAAAGTCTAAATCTATGAAGAGTTTTGAGGTTATACACTGAGTGAAAAAACAAAATTATATCCACACAACTACCATCTTGATGGCTGATATTAATATTCTGAGACAAATTAAAAAATGGAAAAGAAAATGCTATCCTCAGTTTTCCTGAAAGGGGAGGAAAATGGTGCAAGACAGATTCACAGAAAGCAGAATTGTTTTCTGCTTCTCAGTTTTCAAATAGTGGACAAGGACAGATCTCTCTGCTCCTCCTATCTAACCAGTTGTTCCATTCCAGGGCATCATAGCATATTGCTATTTGCATTTTATTAATATTTGCAATATTAATCCATCGTCTTACCCTGAAACTCAGCAACTCCAGACCCCTGTGCAGTGGGAATAGGAGGTTCAGGAACTTTTCCAAGACTTGAGCTCAGCTCTGAGGGCGCTTCAGTTTCCTCCTGGAAAAACCTGTTGTGACAAACTTGTGACATTCCTTGGCTACCATCTAATTTTAACTTCATTTGAATTGTGCACAGGCACAACACAATTAACCTGACCTTGCAGAGAATGATTTGCTAAAGCTTTTCTTTCACAATTATAATTTTACCTAATGTGTAAAAAATATTTTCTGCTCTCACCCGAATACAAATGACTTCAGATGAGTGACGTCTTCGTAGTGTGTCTAAAAAGTTATGGACTGTTTTCCTTTAGATATGGAGATGATGTAATGATGAAAGAGTGCCTGTCTTTGCAATACAAGAATTACTGATGAGGACAACTAGAACACAACTAAAATGCCATTGTTTAGTGTACCCAGGCCAGTTTTCATTTGTGTGCGAAGATGGGGGTTTTGGGAACCCAGGTGGCCAGTTCTGTGTGCTTACACACTTGTGCTGTGCCTATAGACTTAAAATCTTTCCTTTGCTGCTGAGTATACCTTTCAGCTTTGAGGAATTCTAAGAGTAAGTATTTTCACTATTCTGAATTTGGGGAAACTGAGATGGGAGAAAGCCAATAGCTTGTATGAGGACGGAAGTCCTGGCTGGCTCAGGGTTGTGAGGCTCATAGTTCTGTGTTCAGACCCTGCAACCACAGTGTTCTGCAACAATAACAGGTCTCAGTTCATTCCCATTTGTGGAGACCATTAAAATTATTCAATAGTCCCCTTCTCTGGAGCAGGAATACATCCCATTAAAGCATGGATCATAAGAAATAAAGGTAAGCTAAGTTTATACCTGTCATCCTTTTTTTTTTTTTCTCTCTCTGTTAATTGCATTGTCTCAGCTTTCACATTCTAAAAGACTTTGTAATTGATGTGGCTGTTTATTAAAAGGAAACTTCTCAGGGTGGCTCAGCTTAATTGTGTTCTCATTGGAGTGAAACAGGATGCTTGGCCCAAACCTTATTTCCTTCATTTCACTCTGTTCTATTCCAAGCACTTTTCCTGCATCCTGCAGTAAAATACCAGTGATGCTGCATCTCTTTGAGCAGGGGGGCATTTGAAGGTATGCATGATCAGGGAAATTTTAATTTATTGATCTAAGGCAATGGGGATGCCCATTTCTTACTGCGGGCAACTCTTTAGAGCTACTTTTCCACTTTTCCCAATTTCCACTAGAGGGTTTACATGTTCTAGTTGAGAGCACTGCAACAGCTCAGGATAAGATGGAGCTGCTTCTTGTCCACCTATATTTTTAACTGATACAATTAACTCACAAACACAATAATGAGCTGACAGTACTAGGACTTGAGGCCTTAATAACCATTACAAAAATCATTAATTACCAAGAAATTAGAGAGGTGTCTGTTAAGTGGTTAAATTTGCAACCTTCTGTCCACAAACAAGAAATCCAAACGCTTGCCTGAATCATAGCTAACTTCCCACACATTGCTTGTAAGCTGTATCTTGTTTATTTCTGCATATATTACTCTCAGTAAATGATTAGATTTGTCACCCCTGACCCAGTATGCTGTTTGCAATTATTTCTTATATTAAATTAATCACTGCATATTTACTTTGAGAAATTGTGTATGATATATCGACACACGCATGTGTATGAGTGTATGTGAGCACATGAACTTTCCTGATTGCCTTTCCTCTTGTATGGCAAATTAAAAATAACAGGCATTAAAGCTGGCAGAGTTACACTGATGGGGAAACTAGCACAGAGAGAGGGGGGAAATTGCTATATAAAAATCTTTCCTTTGGTATTTTAAGTCTTTCTACTTACTTATTGAATTTTAAAGATGTGGACAGTCTAATCTCCACTGGCAGATACACGAACACTTGTGGCTCTAAGTTTTGAGGGTGCTGGTGTGGACTGCACTCAACCTTGCATTTCCCACCTCCCACGTCTTGTGGATGCGCCTGGGTGGGGGGATCAGCAGACATATGGGCCCTCACCATATCTTTGGCACTTTGTGTAGCAGAAATACTACCCAGAGATAGATAACTAGTTTTCAGAATCAGATCCTTTGTGAATTACTTACCGGGTGAAAATAATTCACACGGCTCGTGACTTTTTTCTGGGTACTGTAAAGCCTCTCCTTTCAACAATGATAATTAATTTGGAGCAGCTTGTTTTCTAGGAAAACTAAACCTTATGGCATGTACAGAAACACTACTTCCATCAGTTTGGGCAATTTGGTCCCCTTAAGGTTTTTTTTGGGTGGGATGGGTTTCTTTTATAAACAAGTTTTTTATTTCTGTTTCCGTCTAACCTTTTAGATATTCCACGCAATCTTTTAGATATTCCATCCCTTCTGATTTCTGATTTGTGTTGTGTTTCATTGTTCATTGCAAAGCTTTCTCTGTCTTCTCTGAACATAATTTCTTCTCAGCAGAACTCACCCCCAACAGCTTCTGAGCTGAATTTACAGATCCATTGTGTTTGAGTGGGTTCAAAAGGAGACAGAAATATTCACTTTTAATCTGTTATATTTCTGAGGTGTTAATTGCTTTGCCACCTCTTGTTTGCCACCCAGTTCAAACTGGCATCAACCCGAATGCTATGAGAAAATCTTTTAATAATCTTCTAAGAAAATGATACAGAATAATTTACTTCTGCAACAAGTAACTTGCTTCAGGAAAGGGATCACTGAGACCAAGACAGTTGTGATAATGTGGATTTCAAATTGTAAACACTTAATCTTGAAAAGAGACCATAATTATACCTATTAAAACACAAAGTTTAAACAACCTTACAGGTTTCATTACTTTTCTCTGTAAATTATAATGTTCTCTATCCACATACAAGGGGTGGGTTGGAAGCTCCAGTAGGCACATATACAAATTCCTTCCTTGACTTTTTTTTTCTGTTCCTTGCTTAACTAATAATGAATTCAGGGACACTGGGTTTTACATCACCTCAGCAGATGATCTTCTCAGATACACCTTGCTGCAAAGCAGCGTGGCAGAGGTGGGAGGGAAGTGATACTGCTTTGAAAGAAATGGTCTCATACCTTCCGAGAAAGAGTGTGTGCGTGAAACCTTCCTGACACACACATGAACTGTGTTTTTTGAAGTATTACATTGTTTTGTCTTCTGGGCTGCCTGGAATTCTTCCAAACTAACAAAGGCTCGAAGAAAGGATTCAAAACACCATGAGGTGGGGAAATATCTTTGCTAAAGACTAGAATGGCTTTTTGGTCTGTTGCCAGGTACGCAGGGGAGGGTGCATCAGGAGCTGATGCAGCAGCAGCGTGCCCCGGGCAGGTACCCAGCTGTCCACACAGATGCCAGGCAGCCGCTGCTTCTTTGAGCTCCAGGGGAGGCTGAATAGGGTATTAGCAAGGCAACAGTTTTGGTGAGAGGGAAGGGAACATCCCGTCTGGAAAAAAGCTTTTTTATGTGCCAGCCAAGGCTTTCTCTTAGGCTTTTTCTTGGTTGTCTGCTTGACTTCCTCCCCTCTGCCTGTGACCAAAAATAGGGTTCATCACAAATGAAAAGAGAGTTAGTCCAGTTAGACATTAGCAAACTGTATGATTACAGACAGACAGATAGATAGATGAACTGAGTAGAATCGTTTTTTCTCTTTATGCAAGCAGAAGAACCTCTAGGGGTGGACTGTTTCATCTTCAGAAATAAAACCAACAGAAGAACCCTGCAAGCCATAGAGCCCTATTCAGGTTTGCTATTCAATTCAAATATTCACCTAAAATTCTGTAAGATTCTGTTTCCTTTTTTAGACTCAATGGAGGATGCTATGGCAGTTTCAGTAGTAGGTTTCATTGTAAAAATTGAAATATCCAGCTCTGCTCACACATGGAAACATCGAGTTTTGTGGAAAATCATTTTACCAGTGCCTGAGCTTAAAAGCCTCATAGCTTTAGTCATATATAGACATTTCAATTGGTTTTGTCAAAAAGAGTATGCTAATGGTAAAGCAAAATATCACATGACCATATGTGCACTTACTTTGTAACCTGAAATTTACGAATCTTTTATTAAAATAGAAATCTCAAACCAAAGAGCTTAACTTTGCCTTGCAGTCTGCAATACAAGGATTTGGCCTGTGGATTCAGTTGATAGTTGGTATGATTTATCCATGTACTGTGTCAGTGGAAGACACCATCCATCCTGTTGAGAAGCCTCCTGGTTGCACAAAGCATGCAGGGATACATTATTAGACACAGAAGCCCGTGAAAACTCCAGCTGTCATTCTGCCAAGTAGTCCCAACACTAGCTGTGGAAATGCAACTCTTAAAATGCCCACAGCACCTTCCTACAGAGGCATCTCTGGAAAACTCCTTCCCTTTTAGTGTTAAAAATAGCAGTGGCCAGGAGTACACCTGAGGAAGGCCCAGAAAGTGCCTTTTAGCTGTTTGCCTGCACATTCCCAGATCCCACCAAACACAGCTGCCAAGATGATAATCACTTTCAGCCAGTGACATTTTTCATGAATGCCACAGTTTGAGAGAAGCATATTTTGTGATCTGCTATCCTTCCCTCCCCTATCTGTCAGAAGTTGGTTATAATCAATTGGCATTCATACAACACGTCTTCTAACCAGCCAAGGATTTTTAAAATAGCTTCACCTACTTCTGTTCTTGTTTTTCAGAGCAGGGTTTTTAGAGCCAGAGGAGCTGTCATACCTCACTCCAGGTCACGCAAGGATCGGTGATAGAAATGCAGCTGGAACTGAGCATGAATGCTGCTGGTTACTTTCCTAGGCATGGTTTCCTCTGTGTTTACCTTAAGCATTTTTTCTCCTCCCATTTCTGTCTGACATCCCTTACTAGAAATTTGCTAATCTCAGGATTATGCAAGGGAGCATATTTTCAGTCATAGGATGCTCACATGCTTCACAGACCAGGGTGAATTCGAGCTCTATTGCACACTTGTTTCCTGATACATACACACACACACACACACACACACACATATGAGCACCGGCTGGGTGCTGATCATCACAGAACTGATTACGCCAAGAGAGGTGAAGATGAGCTTGTGAATTACAGTAACAAACAAGATTCCACTTACCACCTCTGTGGAATAAATTTATCCAGAAAAAGTAATTCCTTTTGCTTCCAAAATAGCATTCATCTGTGTGCATTGTTCTCTGATGAGCTGTGTCACCACAGAAATGGTGATCCTGCCACTTGTCAGCAAGCTGCTTTTTAGGAAAACATTAGGCAAGATGGGTAAACAGGTTGTAGAGGAAGGTAACGTAAGAGTAGGAGGGTGATTAGTTTTCAATACCATTCCAACTATTCAGCAACTAGATTATGACTGTAAACAAAGGAAGCTGAAATAGGCAAATATAGCTTCACCAGCTCCAGAGTGATTCAAGAGATGCTAACTCTTCCTAAGTAAAACACCATCACCTGCTATAAACCAAAGACTAATATTTAATTATTCTGAAAGTAGTGAGCCTCTCAAAAGGTGAGGAGCAGCCTACCTGCTGTAAGCAGTGTTAAAATTTGTTACTTCATGACTGATGCTGTTCAGGGCTCCTGTGTCTTCCTTGGTGCCTTTTCCTCTTGTCCCATGTCCGCTGTCGACCCTTCTCCTCCCTGCACCCTTAATATTCAGTCTGCTTCCTTATGGCTACTAGCTGTCTCACAGTCTCTTTTCTTTTTGGAAACCTCCTTGCTCAAAAAGGGAATGTAATTAATCAGCGGTATGAAGGCCTTTACTGTGAAAGTATCAGTATGAATCAGTGAAAGAGAAAAGGAAATTACAGATATAAACAGCAGGTGCCTGGGCAAGAAGGACTTCAGGAATATTACAGTTGGAGAGTCCTTGCTGTGAACTCTTGGATTTGCTCTTTGTCTGCAAGCTTGGCTTCTAATCCCTGCTATGGGTTTACAAATACCAGTCCTGCTTCTGGCTTGGAGGATGAATACAATAGGATTTTATTGTTGATTTTTTTCTGGACAAAAGTCCATACTAGAGACCTTCTGTTTTTTTCCAGACTTTTCAGATGTTTTTGAGGTCAGTTAAAGACAAAATACAAACACCCCCCACCACATGCACACTAATTGAGAGCCCCCTAATTGGTCTGACAGAATCCTGAGTGAGGGTTTTTTTATATATCTAATAGATCATTTCCTGCAGGTTCCAGAGTGCCATTTGACTTCTTGTTTCTATCTTGTTTTCATCCTTATGGCTTGACATCTTCTCTTGTGGCCTTCTTTCCTACTTTCTCTCTCCTGCACAGTGCCCTGAACCTGTTGCCAGTGAGAGGCTAAACCTAAACCTCAGGTTTCCCTGATGGAAGGAGCTCACCCTCTATTCCAGCACATGCTGGGACAGTCCTGTACCTCAGCCATACTGCAGGCCCTGGGCCCTTCACTTACAGCAGACTATCACAACAGGTGTTGTGATCACAACAGCTACATGGTCAGAAGAGAAAATCAGCCCATTTAAACCAATCCAAACCAAAAGCTGTTTTTTTACTGGTGAAACTTTAAATTTATCAATAACAGCTCTCCACATAAACATTTTCAGAGATAAGTCATTGCTTTACTCATCTATTTACTTTGGGTTGTCTGCAGAGGAGTAGTTTTGTCAGAATAAAAAAACCCAAAACAACAAACCCCAAAAAGAATAAAACAATACTTTCCTGAATGAACTTAATTATTTTTTTTTGGCAAAAGATTTGTAGTCAAGTCTTATGTTTCAGGATGACTAAGAGTGAATGGATGGTGGGACACCTGTTCTCATCGAAAGCTTTTATGTTCCACTGTGTGAACTGGGGAAGCCAGATCACCAGTCATATGGCATTGGTTTAAAAATATTATTGAAATTAAATTCTTTTAAAAAACAGTATACAAACCATAGAATAAGAGGATGGGCTTCGGCTGGGGTTTTTTTCTGTTTGTTTTTGGGTGGCATTTTTTGTGAGTGCATGTGCATATATTTTCTTTGTGGGTTTTCTTGGGATTTTTTGGTGGCTGAACCTGAGCTCCAGAGAAATTATTTAGGGACACAGTGCCATTGACTTTCAGTCAGATAGAAGGTATGTAATTACTTTTGAATAGTTGCATCAGTTATGTGACAATTAGAATGTGTGCTAAGTTTTGCTTTTTTGAAGAAAGAGGGGTTTGGATTTTTTGGATGCTGAAATCATCATGTTGAAATGTGCTAGGATAATCTGAGCCTTTGACGTGATGAGCTGCAATCTGATTCTCACTGAGGTGCAGCATATGAAACCTCTGAAAGCTTTAGACAGCTTTGTGTGTTGATACAATTTTGCTATTTCATGGTGTTGATATTTGGCACTCCCTATAGCCTAGATGATATTTGCATATTGTATAAAATTGTTGCTCATGTAATATTACGTCACATTTCTGACTTAGATGAAACATTATATAAAGCTGTAAAGTTCCACAAAATAGCTCTGGAGTGTAAAACACCCTGATGTAAATTATGGCATACTTATTATGCATTTCTTATACCGTGGACTAATTTCTTATTCCACAGAAGCATATGAAAACAGCAAGAAATTAATGTTTATTGTTTTGTTTTGGCTAGTTGTTTTTTGTGGCTTTTTTCCTCTCATGCTATTATTTATAATTTCTGATGCCATGTCTTACATCCTGTTTCACAACAAGAGTCAGATACACTTGTTTAACTGTTAAGGAATTCTGAACAATTTGATCACAAATGAGGGCACCTCTGATTAGATACAGTAAGAAAATAAAAGACAAAACCCAGTCTCCTCTCCTGGATGCAACCTGACTGCCAGAGTAGTTCCCACAGTACTACACAGATAGCTAGGTTCATTTTGGAGCATCCAGCTGTGAGGTGACACACTTAATGCACCAGTGATCTGATCCAGTATAGAAAATCTTTGGGGCCTGATTCTCTGCTGCCTCTCACCTTGTGCAGTCATTTGTAGTGAGCAACCTGAATGCCTACACTCTGGAAAAGCAGAATGTAAGATATTTTGCACTGCTTACCCTTCACTGCATACCTGTAACCACATGAGCAAGTGGGAGGCGAAACAGGCCTTGAGTTCCTAAGGGTATATTATTTATATGGTGTTGTTTTATTTTCTCTAAAGATAAAATATAAAGACTTTTGAGCCTTCTAGACAGCGATCTTATGAGCATTCCTGTAGGATACTTTCAGAGCAACTGCACTTTCAGAAAAATGTGCAGGCCCAATAACTAAAACACGGACTAGGAAAAGTGATAAACCTGAGCCTTTCCTCACAAATTCAGATATTGCTGGTTTAAAGGGTTGTTTTCCTAACCTAGTAATCATTTCAGAAAAGAAGCTCCAATGCCAATTTTAAATCAACAATTGCCCTGTTACAAATACAAATGACATCTCATTGCAGTGCAACCTCCTCTCCTTTTTGTTTTTATGATAGTAATTTAGGGATATTAGGAGCTGTGTTACTACACAAAAGATGGCAGTAGAAGAAAACAGCTTTGTACGAAAAATGTTGTTGCAGAAATTGTATATGCTCTATGATTTTTCAAACAATGATCACAAATTAACAGAACAAACCTTGTGAGTTTGTAAGTAAGGAAAAGTATTTTTGGCTGAGGATTTAGCCATTTCTTTACCTAATTCCTGTTTGTTGTTATGTTTGTTTGCTTTTCCTGAGGGTTCTATTTAAATCATACATGCTGGAGAACAAGCTTACAGCAATATGCTAAATTTTAAACAGGGTCACACCAATTTTTCCCAAATATTTGTAATATTAATTATTGCACATTAATATATATTTTAAAAAAGCTTTATCTTGTGGCATAAAGGCTGATTATATTCAAAATTAGAGGTTTTGGCAATGACAGGAAATTGAGTCATTTTTTTCTGTCCTTTTATGGCAATTTTTTTTCCTTTGTTTTCATTTAAGGAGCACTGTGCAGATACTAATCTTAATAAAACAGTTTATACAAATCCCCATTCCTGTGCTACTGATAAGACACTAACTGCACAGTCCTGCTAAAACTTACTCACGGGAACTGGCCTCTATTTTCAGAAGTCACAGATTATTTTGATTGCCTCCCTTTTCCAGTCAATCACCAGTTTTAGAAAATGGGGCTAGATTTAAGAAATGAAAGACACCCACTTTAGGAAAGCTCTGTGCCACCCAAGGCGTCACAGTTTCTTCAATTCGTAGAGTGCCCAAAACCCTTTGAAATCACTTTGAAAACTTTGTTGCAGTCTTTGCTTGAATTTAATGTGCATGCTGTGCACAACGTTGCACCATGCTGACAATACCTGGATTACTTGAGGGTCTGGAAGTTCCATGTTTGCACTGTCCTAATGGTCTGCCCTGACTAATTAGTCCTAAGTGACCCCCACTGAGCCATGAAAGACACATTCCTAGTGGTCTCCATACGTAAGTAAGCAACACCACATGGTTTCTCATCCTGCAAGCGCTTCTTCCACCTCCAGTGGAGGCTCCATGGAAAACACTATTAATTAACCTGGTGGTGGGGTAAACAGCCAAGAAAGAAAGGGGACAGCCAGAATATATGCATGAGACTGCCAGCTGTGATCCTGGATGGGTTCTCTCACTTCTGGCGGGCACGTAAGTGATGGTAGGGTTTGGGTGTCTCTCTGCCTTAGAATATCTTAATCCTCTCGTATCATGGCATAGGATCTTGGGATGCTGTCACTTGATCAGGTATCCCGGTATAAAGAAAGGTATGTTATTCTATAGGGACATAGTTGGGGGAGGCATAAAATATTCTGATGGCCCTTGTAGCACCAAAGAGTCAGGCGTAGGCTGAAAAACTGGATTTTTAAGTGGAATATATTAGAATATCCATATTTATTCACCTGTTGGAATGGATGAAATTTTTTTGCTAATGTTCAATGTCTACTAAGGGTGAAATGAAAAAGAAATCCGGAGTCTTGCAATTGGATTTATTTGCCTAGGAAAGAAGCAAACCTAAATGAAGTGCTGTGGGGTTTAGATCCTCCTTTTTCTTGGGGAAGGATTGAAGGGTGGGCTTCAGCTCTGAGCTCGTTGTAAGAGAGAGATTAGGGAGGATCTGCCCTAAATTGTAGCTTTGTAATCCCTGCACTGGGCCCATTTAACTGCCTGACATGTGAAAATATTGTGTTAATGAAGTTCCAGCCTGCTTCTTAAATCCATCCTTGTGACTGTCTTTATTCATCTACATGTCCTGATGGATTATGCTTATTTTTATATATGTGAGTAATCTCATTGAAATCTAAGGGTTACTAATGGTAGCATGATATATGAGTGTTGCTTGGGCCTTTAATTCATTATTGAAGCTGAAAACTGTTTACAGATTCTTGTAATATTTAATTTTTGCTCAGCATGGACAACTTGAAGTATCTTAACTTTTTCAGCTGGCTTCCTTTCCTCTTTATCATTCCATGTGCCTTCAATAGTTTAAATTACAGAACACCACACTGACATTTAATTTAATCAACATTTCCTGTTTCTTTTAGACTTTGCATGCACCTTCCACTAAAAATAAATATATTCCTTGTTTAGTTAATAGGACATAAATGCAGGATCCAAACTGCCAGTTGCTCTGCTGAAACATGATTCTATCATTTAATTTGAGGAAACAACCAACAAGAAACTGGATAGAGAGCCCTATTCAGGGACACAAAGGCAGCATGTTTTATGTTCCCTAGGAAGTTATTTGAGCATCTTTTTGAAGTACCATAGATGGGATTCTCTTTAGCCTCTGGGGGAACAGAGACAGGACCTGCATAGAACCACATTATTTCAATTTAAGTAACAGAGGCTTTTCCTACTAACACAAATCAATGAAAGTATCACCCTGATTTTATTATGGAGAAGCAGATAAGCCATGCTGAAAGTGAAAGACAAGAGAGGTACTTTGCCTGATTAGGACCACATAAGGGTGTTCTTGTGCTGATGCACTCTGATACAAAAACAGATGTTTTTAAGTTTCTTCATTTTGATATGGCTTTAAGGTTATCTCAGTACCTCAATAACTGGATTACTTTGGCAAAAAGATAATGTTGTTCTATAGGGCCCAGGCTTTGTTCTTCAGTATTGTTATTTGTACCTCTGAGAGGTAGTAACAAACCATTTCCATATCATGGCATTTTACACCAGCTCCTGTGAAAATGAGTGTGCCAAGACTCTGGTAGAACATAGGAGGTCTGCGTTTTCTAGGAGGATGAAGGTGTCTGCAGTAGCTTGTGATGAGTGGTAGTGAACGGACAAAGTCAGGGACAACAGAAGACAGGTCAGCTCTGTATGAGCAGAGAGATGTATCTGTATGTTTTTTTTCTTAAAGTCATGCCTAACACTAATTGTTGAACTTACAGTTATGGGGTGGGTGGAAATTCAGTGAAAGTAGAGCTGTGAATAAACTACCTTCCCCAAGTATGCATAAACTGTTTTCTAGGTGTATGCTGCTCGCAGGGAAAGCGAATGATACCATTCATCAAAACACAGTCACATTCCATGAACGCCAGAGCAGAACCGAGTTCAAACCATGCTTCCCTGGTGTTGGAAAACCAAGAGTTATCCAGACCTTAGCAAATTTCAATTTTAAAGTAGGTAGCAATTTTTATACAGTAGCCTACCTTTCACTGGGCAAGTTGCACCGAAAGTTTTCTTTTGTTCTCTCTTTACTTATTTAGGTTGGAAAAGTGGCTTGATACTGTGCTCCCAGCTGTGTCCAGCCCATGTGTGCTAACATTCAACATCCTGTGTGCTCAAATATGCAGAGCTAAATAAGGAGATGTCTCTAGGTTCTACTGAAAAGCATTTGGTTAACCGAAAATGTTGAAATGAGTCAAAGCAGAAATGGTAACATGCTTCTTTTAAATAAATAAAAAAATGAATGAATGAATAAATAATAAATAAGAATCCTCTGCAATAAATAGTAAAAGCTAAATCATTGCTGGAATTCACAATTATTTTAAAAAGTGTTTGGAAATAGGATGCTATAATCTTTGATGAATGAAATATCCTCATTATTCAAGAGAAACTTAAATGCAGCTACTCTCAGTCCAATGGAACTTTTTTTTTCAATTCTCTTTTCCACTGAACACCTTAATCCTATTGTAGAAGTAGAAAAATACAGCTCCTGTGGAGAGCATAATACAATCTCACACCATTGTGCTTTTGATCTTAAATAAAATGCATACACTTTTGGCTTTTTCTCTTTGCACCAGATTAGTTTTGGACCCAACCACCCTTATTCCTTTCTTGTGTTGAACTGCGAGGAACTTCATCATGATTGTAAGGAGTTGGCATAAAGCAAGTAGTGAAGGAGGAGGGGGCACTGCTTATGCAAAATACAGTGGGTGGGAAGCGTATCAATAGAAAAGAACTCTGAAAGACGTGGGGAGAACACAACATACCCTGTCAGCCCAACACAGGCAATTCTGGCAATTACCTGAGATAGAGTGAAGCTACATGCCCAACATACTTCATTACCTGTGCCAGCACTGAGGGTCACCAGCCATCAGGGGTTGGAAGGGGTGGGGCCGGTGCATGAGCAGGCAAGGACTGAGGGCTTGTGGCTTTGACAGCCAAGTGCCAGAATTTATGCCGATTTTGGTGACTGGGACAGTGCAGTGTGAAACTTTACCATTTAGCACGTGGGCACTTTTCCCAAATGTCTCAATTTAATCCAGATGAGACAAGTTTTTGGTGGCTTGGTGTTTCGGGTTTTTGGATACAAATGGCCCGCTTGGCTCACTGCAGGTCCTGAAAGGTGTGCTGTCTCCCTGGCACCTCGAGCTATGCCGTGCCAGAAATGCTGCTGCAGAGCTCAGGAGTCCCGTTCCTCTCTCAGCCCGGCTTTTTCTCCTGTAAGAGGAGTTACGGGGCTGTCTGGGAGAGCTAAGGCTTGCAAATATACAGCACCAGCCACCCTCGTGCCAGGCAGCAGGGTCTTACATCCACTCTGCTCCCATCCCACCCACAGGACTCCCGTGGGAGTTCCTGCCACAGAAGTAGGGAGGAAGCCAAGAAAGAAACATTCCCCCAGCTCTTTCTGCCCCGCCCCTTTCCCCGTCAGGGTTACCACCCTCTCTCACCACTCCTACGGAGAGGTCTGAAATCTCACTGAATCAGCAGTTGTGAGTATTGTCTGGGCTGTTAATGGTTAGCATCTTTTTGCATGAAAGGGTAAAATCACTTAGGGACACACACACACTGAAAAGATCATATACAGCAACGCATCCAAGAAGGAAAAAAAAAAACCTCAACGTTGTAACGTTCATGAATTCCAGATGATGACTTTTTAAATCCCCAAGAAGGCAGTGAAATTGTTTGATTGTTCTTGTTAATTATTGGACTTGTCCCAGCATCAAATATTTGTAGAAGATAAGACTTCCCTCGCGGAGATGAATAATAACCGAACTTGCTCTTCTTTGAGCCATTTGGCTCAGGGTGCGGATTTCTGCCTTTCCCACTCTCGAACCCCGTCCAGCCGGCTTCGGCGCTTCACAAAAGCACGTGTGCAAAACGCTCAATTAAAAATAAAAGACCCCGTAAGTAAACAAGAGAAAAGAGAGCGAGAGGCAGACCTCGTATTTGCAGAGCGTGACTTTATTAGCGGCGGCGGCTCAAACCCCTCCCGGCCCGGGGCTGCGGCCGCCGTCTCTCCGCGCACCGGGGCGCGTCGCACCCCGCGGCACACACGGAGCGGCTCCCGAACAGCTGGGTTAGGTACGGGCACAACAAGCGGCTGCCGAGGGGGAAACACAACTCCCCCTCACCCACCCACCCACGCACGGAGCCCCGTGAGCGGCCGGCCGGGTCCCCGCGGGGCCAACCCGGGACACGGCTGCGCTCACCCGAGGAGTGGCCCGGGGTGCTGGCGGAGAGGAGGAGGAGGAGGAGGTAACCGTGCGGTCCGGGGCAGAGGCGGGCAGCGGAGGCAGGCGTTCGCTCCCCGCCTGCCTGGGGCAGCGGTGACACGGCGGGGTCTGCCCCAGCCCCTCCGCCCTGGGGACGGGGTCCGGGAGAGCGGAGAGCCGCAGTCCTCCCGGCCCCCGCGGGCTGCTGAGGTAACCCCGGGGGTGACACCGGTGGGCTTCGAACCCGCCGCCTCGTCGCTGGCTCCTGGGGGAGAGCGCGGAGGGGAAGGGCGCGCTGGGCCCCCAAACTTCTGCTTCCCCCTCGCCCGGTTCCAGCGCCCGGCCGGGGGTCCCGGGAATGAAGAGAGGCAGCTGAGGCGAGGGGTGCGGTGGGCGTCCCCCACGGGCGGCTGAGCATGTGCGCGATCGCACCGCTGTCACAGGGGCTGCCGGTGCGGGAGGTGTCATCGGACACGCACACGCCCACGGATATGCAACTCTCGGAGTGTTTACTCTTGGCAAAAGGGCGGGAGGGGGAATTGCTGCTCGGGAAGGGACCCGTGAGCGACAGCCCCGCTCGGTGAAGAAGTTCCCGGGCGGAGCGGGGACGGTGGGAAGGAGGGAAGGGCTCAGTGCCTCCACCTCTTTGAACCGCTTGTACTATGGGCATCCCCTCCCTCCGGGGACAGTGAGGATGATTATGGTGGTGGTGGCGATGGCCGTTCGCGGGGGAGGCGGGCGCGTCACTTACCGGTGGCCGCCGCGCAGGGCCGCCCCGGTGCGCGGCGGGGAGGAGGTCGGGGATGGTCTGAGGCAGCCCCGGCGCGCCGGGGGGACTCCCCGCGCAGCCCCCTCCCCGCTGCCGCCACCTCGCCTTCCTCCTCCGCCGCTGCCTCCTCCTCCTCCTCCTGCCTGCCGGGGTGCCGGCGGCGGCGCGGCTCAGCGAGCCTATCCTCCCCCATTGTTCCCGGTCTCCCTCTCCCTCTCCTTTTTTTTTTCTCCTTTTGTTATTTGCACTCGCATTGTGTTGTTTGTCTCTGAAGCCGCCTCATGACCAGCAAAGGGATTTCACCTCGTCCTTGAGAGACAGAGAGAGAGAGAAGGGGGAAGGGGTGGGAAGGAGGGGGGGAGAGAAAGGAAGAGCTCACCAAACACCCATCTCCCNGGGGGCGGTCCGGCCGCGGTGCCCGCGGGCGTGTGTGGCGGGGCTGCCGCTGCTCCGTGCCCTGCCCAGGCATGGCTCAGCCCTCGGGATCCCGGCGGAGCCGGCGGACAGGAAGCTTTAAATTATTGTAATTGCCTCTCCGTGCGTGAGTGCCGAGCGGCGGCGGCCGCCGCGCTGCTGCCGGGGAGGCGCGCAGGGGAGAACGGGGGGCACGGCGGGCACCTCACCGGCACCGGGAGGGGGGCACCGGGAGGAGGCTCTTGACGTGTTTCTGTGAGGCAGCTTCCTCTATTCTGCCTGAGCAGGAGGGTGGCTCTGTGGAAGGGGCTGAAGGCTCTGGGTTCGCTCGTTTCGGCTGCTTTCCCCTCAAAAAGGAAACGGGTCAGGGGGGAAAAACGACCTCCCGGTCAGGGTGCGGAGCGTGGCCGCGCTCGTCCCCGCGGGTCCCCAGGCACTGGCGGTGGGAGCGAGCTCTTCCTTCTCAGAAAAGTTAAGGGACTTTATTCCAGCCCGACTGCGATCCTAGAATAACCGGAGACGCTTTCCGGGAGGAACGTGATCGGCTTTTCCCAAGGGATGGCATGCTGCCTCAGCCCTGTACTTTGGTCAAGGGTAGAAGCAATAGCGAGCTGTGGGATTTTGGGTAATAAGTGTGGGAATCTGCAAGAGGAGTAGGTCTAAGAGTGATTTGTTTTCTTACTGCTCATGAATAATGGCCTCGAGCTTTTTTTTTTTTTTTTTTTTAAACCAGCAGGCCAACGGAATAGGCACGTGGGAGATTTGTAGGCGTTCAACATCGCGATCATCATCAACAACAACAATACAGTAGGGATGTCCAGGGGGATGCTGTCTGATGAGAAGTGTTTGAGAGGCTGGTGTCACACGCTGGCACAGGTAGCTTTTGCTATCACTGCTGACACTTAATTCTTGTGAAAGGAAAGCCAGCAGTATCCTAAAATTAAGTAGGAAATGTTTTTGGTTTGTTTGTTGGTTGCTTTTTTTTTTTTTTTTTTTAATAGAGCTACATTTTGCTCCTTCTCTGTCAAGGAATGGAATATTAACTTTGGTTCAGATTAGAAAAGGAAGTTTGACTCCAGCTGTAGAACTGTAGGATAATGTGTCCTGGCTTTCATCCTCCCAGTTTAAATGCAGCTGTCTGCAGACTTGCTGAAGTGAGCCACTCAGATTGAAAAGCAACTTCTTATAAATGAGGAGCTAGTAAAAAGTTCTTCATCAAAGTATTTTACCACCTGAAACTTACCTGGGAAGAGCTATATCTGTATCTGCTGCTATTTATATATCCTCTTAATCCTTCCCAGCCCTGGAAATACATTATTGCCTTAGTAATTATTCCTTTTCCTGCAAAATATAATATTTACAGCTGGAATTGCAAAGGGAGTTTTTTTAGATTTATCTATAATATCTAGCCATGTTAGAGCCAGCTTTGTTTTAAGAGTTTTCTCCAGCTGAAGAGGGAGAGGCTGGCATGAATGTGTTGCATTTTGTGAATGGATAGCATGTCTATTCTGACACAATTTGGACATGAAAACCCAATAAACACATGGTCATTATGCATGGAAATCTTGTAGCAGAACTTTCTGGTTGCACTTAAACTGTTTTGGTTGAGAGTTACACTAAAGGGAGCACAAGAGTTGAAAGCTGCAAGTGGCTTATGTAAACAGATGGACATTTGAGATGTATTGATGGTTTCATGTTGATTCAGTTAACATGTGGGTGCACATGGATTTAATTTAGCCTAGTATAAGTTTTTGTAAGCAACGGAAGCTCATATATGCTTTTTGGGAAGAGAGTAAAAAAGCCTGTGAATTTTGTCGATAGGTGTTGGAGCTCCAGCTGTAAAGGTTCTTAGGGACTGGGATCATCTTGATGTCGTGATCTTGTAGGACCAGGTGAGACTTAACAGAGAGCTTACTGTTTTTCACTTGGGTGCACAGGTACCTTGCAGGTACCAATTTTGAAATGGTAAGGTACCCTTCTGAGGTCTCTGTGCTGAGGAAACACGCCAGTGCTTAAACATACATCTTGCTGCACTCTTATCGTACGTGCTGCTTGCCAGAACCAGTTAGGTTGAGCAATATCATTAAACTGTCAGATCTATTGTTTACAATGGGATAGTTCCTCAATGTTCAGGATGAAGTAACACAGCAGTTTTCTGTTACTCATTGTAAAAACGTACCACGTTCCAGGAGGGGTTTGTAAGTGGTGTAGCTGTCGCTGCATAAAGCACGGGAGGAGATCGGGACTTGGCATCTCTGGCAGTGCTGCTGCACGGCAGCGTGTGTGCAGGAGCTTTGTTTCTGCCTGCAGTTCATACTTACCCTGAGATAAAACACTCTGATGTTGGCAGATGGATGCACCGAAAAAACAGATCATTTGTTGAAAAATAAGAATTCCAGCATTTAGGAGAAAGTAAATGAACAGTCCTTCTAAAAATACAGCAGTATGCTAAAATATTGCCAAAGCACTGCTCTGACGCTGTTGTAAGCTGTCATATTTTTGACCATTATAAATAGATTAGTATTATTGTAAGGATGTTTTTCCTATTAGCAAAGAAGGTTTTTTTCATCCTGTTTTCTGCATAAGGATCCTCATGTGTTCCCTGAACAGAGCTGTGCACGCACGGAAGGCAGTGGGAGTGTTCCTCTTGAGGAAGTGGGCTTCTGGGCCCTACACCTTGGGATTGGCATTTATAAAGTCTTTAAGTCTCCTGTACTGAAAACTCAGGGTTTTTTATAATCTCTTTTGCTTATATTCTCCATATCTTCAAGACATTAGAGATGGTCCAATTAATCATGATGTATTTTGTAGTCAAGTTCAGACCCAAATTTGGTTTAGACAGCATTTGAATTGAAGCCTGAAACAAGAATGAAGCCCTCTTTGGTGGCACTGAAGCACTGGGGGCTTTTGGGAGTTTTCTTCCTTTTTCTTGGTGTGCTCAGGCCCAGTTAGGTAAATTTCCTTTCAGTTTTGTGATCAAACAGTAGGACCAGGGGAGTCCGAAGCCAGATCTGTTTCCCTTTGTGAAATTTACTAATAGATAAAAACATTCTGGTCATGACCAGAGCATTAGATTCCCATCCTGTTGCTGGTCATGCTGCACTTCAGCCTTCTTTGAGCATTGCACGGAGAGTGGAGGCTACAGGTAAAGTGAATTTCCGATGACTTGTGTACAGTCTGTTAAAGCAGCTCGAGTCCATGTGCTGCTAAGCATAAAGTGGTCACTCTTGCAGTGCCTTTCCCCATATCTCCAGCCTCCTCTAGCATGTGAGGAATGCGCAGGCACAGGCACAGTACATTCTGTGTAGTAAAGCATGTTGTCTGAACAAGTTTTTGTTGCTTACAGAGCACTCATCCTTTCTGGTTGCACAGCTTCCTAGGTGAGGAGACCATACGCTTCGTGACAGCTTGAGGAGGGTCTCCTATAATGCTTCTGACAGCTTTATTTTCTGTCTCCTCCAGCCTCTCTCTTTTCCTTTGAGCTGCAAGAGTAGATTGAAACGCAGGTAATACATAAGAGGATCCTTTAATATTGGCTATTTTCAGAGGCACAAAGGACAATTACTTTCTCTTCCTACTAACCTCCTGCTGACTTACTAGCTGCTTGGGAGGCTAGTGATTTTAAGAATGCCACTTTACCCAGTGCATCAAATACGGAGCAAATCTTTGCTCACCAAGATCCCAGTTCCTACATCCCGTGGAAACACCAAAAATTGAGCTTGAGTGGCCAAGAGCGCCAGCTCCTACTGTGAAGACTCATACAACCATCAGCACTTTTTAGAGTTAAATTTGATCCATTGGCCCTGAGCAGTGCTGACAATTGCCAGCTAAAAGACCTTTCAGTGAATTGTCCTTTAGTAGAAGTCTTTTTTTTTTTTCCCTCCCATTTCCTGTTGTTCTTTTAAATAAAAAGAAATCCTGGTGACAAAGCTAAAGTGTATTCTGTGATTATTGTTTAAAGAAAGAGTATTTACCTATATTTCAAGGAACTGAATTTCCTAAAAATTGCAGGTCAAAACTGTATAATCTCAAGGAAAAAACCCCTTACACTATTGAAATTATGTATTTATATACTAGTATTTGATCCTTTGAATGGGTATTGTTCAAATGCATCAGAGAGTCTGTAGTCTGTACTGATCTGAAGAAGGACACTGAACACTTAGACACATCTTTTTTGGTTTGTGGTCATGTCCTGAGAAAAACTGAGAAGGCTTGACTGGCCTGTGCAATTTGATGACATACTGTAGCTTCTGCAATGAGCATAGTTTTAACAGAAGAGGAGCTAGATAAAGCCACATCAAAAAGAGAAGTGATTTCCATAGTAGTTTCCTGGTCCGTAGAAGAGTGATCCAGGTTTTCCTTGAAATTAGTCTACAAGGTCTTGGGAAAGCTCATTTCTTGCTCAGTAGGCTTATATTTGCTACATATGGTACTTGCCTTTGCCAGTCAAAGGGTAGGGAGATGCTTAAGGTATAACTGGAGTTGTAGTAAAACTGTATTTAAGGTTCTGCTTTTAGTGGCAATGATGTTAATGTAGTTAATTTAAACCCAAATTTTGAGCACTGGCTTTTGAATTGGGCAGGTTAGAAGATTCACTAGTAGACCAAAATGCTGATGGGATGGGGTGAAGTTTCCTGATCATAGCTGGGTTCCTTCTGCTCTAAGAAGTTGCTTTGCCCATGGTTTTTTTTTTTTTGAGGAGGGACAAAATTCACTAAAGCTTGCTCTCCTCAGAAGGTTTGAAACGGGTGTAGACATGGCCTGCAGTTTCTTCAGTTCCTGTAGGGAGTAAGTGAATAAAACAGGTTTAAATTTGACTGAGTGCTGTATTGTGGTTTTTAGTAGTCAGTTTAAAGATCCATTTAATTAAACTTGTTCAATTTCTAAACTAGGATTACGGAGTCTACCTGTTACACTGCTATAAAATCCTTGTGTATGAGTAAGCTTTCAGTGTAATGAAAAAGGCTGGGGGACACAGTTGTAATCCTCAGCTAACCAATTAAATATTTACTTAATAAGGATCTAAAAGTTAATTTTGTGGTCAATTTTTAAAAATGAAAGCAAAATACCTATTATATGGCTAAGTCAATGCCTGTAGTCAGTGAATAGAAGAGTTGCTTTTCTTAGCTGGGAACACCATTTTAATGTCACAACTGACCTTCTGGCAGGAGAGTAGTCCTAATAGACGAGGTTTACACTGAAAAAGATACAGGAACCATTAGAGAAGAGAAGAAAATTAGAAAATGAATGGGTTGTGGGTGATTTCAGAGCAGACTGAATTAAAGCCAGATACTGAGTTCTGCATTAAAGAAATTTTTACAAAACCAGAGAAAATACCTATTCTGTAACAGTGATTAATCCACCAAATCACACTCTGGTGGAGTTTCCTCCACTGATTCTGGAAGAAGCCTGGGGAAATTGAGGTTCCCAGGGAAAGGCAGCTGTTGTGGCTCTCTGTGTGCTGTCCTTACGTGGCATCCAGTAACATACAATTGTCGTTTCACTGAAATGAGATTTCTCCTTATGCCATGGCATTAAAGATCATGCTATTCATGCTGGTATATAGACAAATACATGAATAATAACAAGAAATGCAATATCTGTGTCAATTACACTCCTATTTAATAATAAATTGAACACAGCTGCTATGAAGGGTATGCAAAATATATAAGAAGTGTATTCAGTCACAGAAAAGTGAACGTGTTAATGCAAAATTCTGCTTTACAAATTCAAATCTGGAAGAAGAGTGTGTTTAGTTGGAGATACTGTGCTCTTTGCTGTGCTCCAGATTGATTTTATATCTGTAATTGTATGCAGGCAGCTGCCAGAAGCAGGACTTAGGATTCTGAGAAAACTAAATGATTTGTTCCGATTCCTGGGAATGCGAGCTTGTTTGGCGGCACCATGGTGCATTAAAGTGCGTTGTGGTTGAGATTAACAAATGTAGGACAATTAATTAGTTCAGGTTTCCAAGTCATGCCTAGATTACTTGGTCAGTACATGCACACATAGGGTGAGCTTTTTAGTTCTGGATGAAACTTGTTGCCGAGATAAGTTTTGTGCCTCTTGCTGACAGTCAGAGAAAACAGAGCTGGAGTAGAAATAGTGAAGTGCTTGTCACTTCAGTAAAATAGTTTCCAATTGAAATCTGAAATTATATATAATGAGACATTCCTATAAACAGGGTTGCCGTAGGTAAGTAGCAGTTTGCACGGGATGATGGAAGTTTTGCGACTGTAGAGGAATAATATTAATTCTCAGGAGAGATTACAAATGAGTAAATGCTGATGAATATGTACAAATGTGTATGTGTGAATTTAGTGCTTCTGAAAGCCAATTGACAGTTCTGGAAACTGAAGGCCTCTCTCTGCCAGGAAAGTGCCGTGGAGGAAAGCAGCACAGTAAAAATATGCCGTGCACTGACCCAGGGTGTTTTCTTTGGGCAGCCCTGGCCAGGGTGAGGAGCTGGGTTGTGTCTGCAGCCCCTTGGGACCTGCTCAGTAAGACCAATATCTTACTTTATATAAGATGTAATCTTTGAGTAAGAGCAATATGTGTGTTTTTATGAGGAATATTGGAGGGGAGGGAAGTAAGACAGTCTTGCACCTTCTACTGTATGTCCCGCTGTTCTTTTAATAACTCATGCATTGTGTTGGTGCAGAAAGCGGCTCCTACTGAGAAGTAACAAGCTGCAATGGGGTAGAAAATGGAGAAACCAAGAGATTGTGATCTTTAAAGGTATATTGGAGGTAAAGGCGTGGGTACCACGGCATGAACAGCAGCAGCAGTTACATGCCCAAGCACCTCTGCATTGCACACACATACAGCGTAAAAAAGTAGAAGTAAGAAGCAACATGGAAGAAAAATGCTGTTACACAATAGTATCAAATAGAATGTAAGATTTTTCTTCTTGCTTTGCTTAGTTTTAAATTCTGGGGGATTATGTAAAAAGAGAATGTTTACTTGTATATAGCTTTCTGTAATCATTTTTATGTACACACCTGAGTGTGAGTTGTAGAGGTGTGGTTTATGGCCCTGATTAAGAACAGTGTTGGAATATAGGCTTAACTTCAGAAATGTGTCTTAGTTCATTTGAATTCAGCAAAAGGTGAGTGTTCACACAAGTGCAGTGTTAGAAAAGTGAGATTTCAGTGCAGTTTAAGTCCCATCTTTGGAGGTAGTGCAGTTGACCTTCAGGGGTTTAGAACCCTAAGCCACTCTAATGAGAGGAAGAAGGCAAAAAGTTAATTTCCTAAGTTGCCTGTGTTGTTCAGTGTTGTTCTGAAAACCTGCAGGGAGTGTGACAAATGAGTGCAAGAAGTGTCTTCCAGGAGCTCCAACGACTGCAGGATTTACATGGATTCCAGTTTTAAGGAGTGATATTGAGGGCATTTAAAATGGTTAATAATAGTAGCAGAGATTGGCTTCTCTAAGTCCTTTGATGATTTAGTTGTCTTTCATATCACTGGGGATGTTGGTCAAGTGGGACCTCAGGAGGCACCTGTACGGGTAGGATTGGAGCCAACAGCAGATCCGGACAGCCATAGTTTTGTCTAGTTGAGTCTTGAAAACCTTCATGGACAGAAGTTCCAAAACCTACCTTTGCAGCATTTAGGTTGTTTTAGTAGGTTGTTACTTCTCCGATTATATTTCACTTTGTGTTACATTGCTGTTAAGTATCCATCTGTGCTTGTTTTGTGATGCTTTCTGGTCTTTTTTTCCTGATTTGATATACTAGATCAATAATGTGGTTCCCTCTGTCAGTGGAGAGAAGGAGGTTCCTGCGGGAAGTATTGCCGAGAAAGAACTTCCATCTCCCCATTGGTGGGAAGATTGGGATGGATTGATAGGGATGACTCACCTCGTGAGGCCAAACTTGTTCATGTGAGAGCAGAGCCTGAGAGGCAGGAGAGGAGCTTTATGGGCCTGGTTTTGTCCCTGCTGCTGTCAAGGCAGGCTTTGCTATTTTTCAATCTGTTGATGCTAAAACCCTGAGATGGTGAGCCTGTGGAAGCTGTAGCCACTTGAATGGCATCCACATGGGATTTCCAAAACTGCAGAAAGAAGTTCAGCAGTTGGTGTTCAGTGGTGTTTGATGGGCTTGGGAACACAGCTGTTGTGAAATCCAGCTGTTTAAAAAAATACCAACAAAACTTTCAAAAAAATCTGCCTGAAGCATTGTGAGGTTTGCTATGAATTTCCTTTATTTAGTGGGACAAGTTTTTGCCTTCTCTTTGCTGTTCAGAAAGCATGGAGCCTTTTTAGTGCCTTAATAGGTTTTGGTTCAGCCCCTTGTAGAGTTCCCCATGTAGAGCTTTTGTTTCTTACAGCTCCAGCTCTAGAGAGCAGTGACTAGGGTGTTTCTCTGGAGCTCTGGACTTTTTATTGACTCAAACACACAGTTTAAAGAAAATGAGGATGTTTGTGGGGAGGCAAGTGTAAGTATATTGTTTTTTATAAAGTGTCACCTGTAACACACTTTAAAATAAACCCCTGTATGGCCATATGTGGGGTTTTTTCACTTGAAAGACACTATCTCCTTCTTCTAAACATTTGCACAGCAAAGTAATGCATTATTGCATTTTCATAAATAATTGAAAAGCGACTTAAAAGAAAGTAGGCCAACAGAAAAAAAAAAAAAGTGTCGGTTTCAAATTTGAGAGAAGAAAAATATGTTTCCTTCTTGGTAGCAAGTCAGTTAAATGTTATTAAATCCCATTCTCCCACCCCGACATGACCAAAGACAAATCTGACAATTGACAGTTTCATTTAGAAGAGAGAGAAATGGGGAAAAAGATTTTGGAATTCTGAGTTTGGTTTGATTTGTTTCTGCCTTTTTTTTTTTCCCCCTCTTAATTTTTTTTCCCCCCCCGCCTTGGTAAGAAAGGAATTGTGACCTCTTATCAGTTTGTAAGTGACTGAGGAGCGAGTCTCTGGAGGTCTGTGTGTTGGCTTCTCAGCGCTGTTTTCCGTGCTGCGCTGTAATAATGCAAGTTATTTTAGAACTGTGCATACGTTAGTGTTCTGGCGCAGCATGATACAATAATGTGTGAAAAAGCATAAGATCACACCTTGGTGAAACTTGCAGATTTCCTGCATAATCCGACAGTGAGCTCTTGTCAGGTTTTGACTATATGTAAAGTGAGAATAAAGTTTCCAGAAGCAAAGCGCAAGCCTTGGATGTATTTTGAATGGCTGTGCAGGGATTTTGGCCCTGACGTGGTTCCGAATGTGCCTGACTTTAAGCACTTTAGTCCCACCGTAGCCAGTGTGTCTCCTTCAGTGCTTAAAATTTGGCAAAGACTTTAAGCCCTTCACCGAATTGTAGCTTTATTTTTGCTAGGGCTGAGGAATATCAAAGAGCCAGTGTAAATAATTCCTTAAAAACCAGTCGGTGACATGAACAATTTTCATGTAACATACTGTGTGGTAAATCTGGTGACAGAACCAGGTGCTGTCTGTGGGAATGGTTTGTGGCCACAAGTTTCTTTGTGGGGCCACAGGCACATTAGTCTGAGCTGGTGTGGCTGAGAGAAGATGGGCAGGTGAGAAGTAAGAACATACTTCTGTTTCTAACACTCTCGATGCAAGATGGGGACTAGCAAGGGCTGTGCCTGGGCTCTGGCATCGGTTTTTGCTGTACCAGGATTTAGAGGGAATTGCTGGGTGAGGTTCTTCCATCAGTCAGGAGGCCTGGCATGTGAGTCCTAGCAGTCATCGTCTGGCCTGGAGATCAAGAGATCAGTGCTTGCCTGGTATTAAATGTGTTGCTTTATGTGCTTTAAGATTAGAGCTGCTTGAAGAGTAGACCCCAGTGATGGTAATCTTCATGCAACTGATCTGTCCTCCAGAGCAAAAAATGTGCATTCTCTCCTGCTTTCCTCCCAGCTTTACTCCATCTCCTTTTATTTTTTATAACCAATGTGGCTGTATTTCAAGTCACTGCCCACCATTTCCAAAATGTGTGATACATTTGTTAAGGATTTGGAATTTGGGATGCTTTGATATAACTTCGTGTAGGTTTTATAGAAACACCTGACGTGTATGTTTAGTTCCTAAACACCTTCTGTGCTTGATTTATCCTCACAGGTTGTCAAGGTATTCAGATGACCTGAAACTGAGGAAGTGAGAGGGAGCTCAGCTGGCAAAAGTCTGACATTGAGTCTGACTGCGGCTCAAATTTGTTTTGCAGAGTTGAGCCCAGGCTGCGTAGGCGGTGAAGAAAGACTTTTTCACTTCACCATTGTATCCAAAAAGCTCTGAGCAGCATCCTTTCTCTGCAGGTGATGAATAACCTAGTTAGCTTACATTGTTTCAATCCAGTGACAGTTCTCCTCTGAGAAGTCATGGTGGTAATTTGTAACAGCAGATCCTTGTTCAGGCGCAATGGTGGATGCTGTGGTGGTGCTTTGGTAGGTCTTCTCAGCCAGAGAACCCACGCTGTCAGCCATCTGACAGGGACCACCAAGCACTAGTTCCTTCTTTACATTAAACACTGCTGCTTAACATGGCTCAGCAGCTTATCTTCTAGTGAAGCAGGCTCACAACTTTTATCCTCACAGCCCTGTGGCAATTGTGATCACCAGAGACAGGCAGATCTTGAGATAAGTTTGCAGAAGATGGTGGTAAAGCAATGTCCTTTTCTCTTGTTGCAGAATTTCAATTTCCTTTCCCTTTGGCATTCCTATCCAATGTCTCTTAGGGCGTAAGGCCTGGCCTGTCTGATTTGGGAGGTGCCTTGTAGAGGTTGAAGGAGGGCTTTCTGGGTGGAAGGCAGAGTTATGTTGTTGATACAGAGTAGTGTGCATCATTGTTTGTGTTATTACTGCTTTACTTTCTGTATTTGTAAGAACAGCATATTGATGACTGCGTGTTAAAACTCTGTCTTTTAGTGCCTCATTTTCTTTCCGAAAAAGGAAGAAAGCTACATTCTTCCTTAGAAAAACACAGAATTACATTGGGGCAAGTACTAGTGCTGTGTTCATACATGATCAGATTCAGGAAGATTAGGGTACGGTGTATAAATTGCCTTTGTGTTCGTTGGGTTAGCAGCTGTCAAATAAGTGATTACAGGCATTGGCATAGCTTTTCTTTCCATAATCGCTGTGAAACAGGGATGGAAATGTAACAGATGCCATTTAATATGGACCAGCACCTAGGTTCTGTTTCTGGGTCTGGCTGTTTTTGCCTCATGGCCAAAATTTCCCAGCATCTTTTTTGCTTGAATTTCTCACTACTTATACATGGAGATAATAGTACGCACTGTACAGGAGATTTCTGAGACTTTTTGTTAAATTGTTTGAGATCCTTTGATGAAAGATATGAAATACATGTAATAGCATTAACGATAAGATTAAATAAAAAATTCTCTTGAGATTGAGACAATTATTGCTCCTAGATGAGTTTTGCTTTGCTGAGTAGTGTTAACCTTCTGTAGGAAGTAATTTGGTCCAAGATTGTGTTGGGGTGTCATTTCCTGGGATTTTTTAATTTGTTAACTGCAAGGCTTTTTGATACCAGGCACTACACTTGAAGTCCTGTTGAAGAGCAAATGAAGTGTTGTGATGCTATTTTTTGCAGCATAGGGAGTCTATGGTGACTCATTTAGTGTTCGTAATGCCTGTGACAGATTAAAAAAAATGAAATCAGTAACTCCCAGTGAGACAGATAGACTCAGCCAGACCCTATTTGAGAATTATTTGCTTCACTGTTAAGACCAAAGTACACATCTTCCCCCTCCCCCCTGAAAGAATCCAGCTTATCATGAAATGTTTATCAGAGCCATATAAACATTTCTTGACTGCCGAATTTTGAAGGGACATTCTTTTGGTCTAACATATAAATTGCAAGCAAAACTCTTCACAGATTTTTTAAAAATATATAATTAGCTTGGTTGCAGGCCTACTTATTACCAAGCATGCCAGCATCTGGCAAGGGTATGGCGATCTGGGAATTCACTGCTTGAAGCCTTGGAACAAAGTGTTCTGATCCGACCCCAGGCAGTGAGTCCAGGACTTGAACTGGAATCTTCAGGAGCAGAGAAGTCTTAAGTGTCTGGAAAATTGGCCTGTTGAGTCACCACACAGGCACTAAAACAAAACTAATTTTAAGCAGGTCAGAGTTCAGTGATTCCCTCTGGAATCTAATTTTTTTTCCTTAAAAAAAAAAAAGAAGTCTCATGTTTTAAGTGAAAAGGGTCAAAGTTGATGCACTGCTACAATTTTTGAATGCTTTCCCTTAAGAACAGTCAAGAAATGTTTATATGNAGGCAGTGAGTCCAGGACTTGAACTGGAATCTTCAGGAGCAGAGAAGTCTTAAGTGTCTGGAAAATTGGCCTGTTGAGTCACCACACAGGCACTAAAACAAAACTAATTTTAAGCAGGTCAGAGTTCAGTGATTCCCTCTGGAATCTAATTTTTTTTCCTTAAAAAAAAAAAAGAAGTCTCATGTTTTAAGTGAAAAGGGTCAAAGTTGATGCACTGCTACAATTTTTGAATGCTTTCCCTTAAGAACAGTCACCCAGGCTAGGATTAGCATGAAGGGCTGCTAGGCTGGCACTTCTGTGTCTGGGTTAAAAATATTTGAAAGCAGTAAATGCAGTCAGAACAGAGAGAGAGATCCCTGGGAGCCTTCCTATTCAAAAATGTGCGAGCTCAGGGCAGCAACTGCAATGTAATTTAGGGCAGTATATGCTTCATAGCTTTGGAGAATATTGCCTCTTGCTAATGTTGCATTGGAGGACAGTGGGATAGTAGTAATTTTAGAAAGGTGGTATTCCTGTTTGTTTTACATTGGAAACTTCAGAATAAATAAGACGCATCAATTGAAGAAGAAATGTAACTGCCGAAACCCAGCAATGAATCCACCTCCAAACAGACTATAGAAAGAACAGGGGAAAGTGGGTATAGAAACATTTTCGTGGAAATGCAGCTGCAAAAGGAACTTAGCAGACAAAGGCAAAATCAGGTACGTACTTTAAAAGGCATGTGGGCAAACTTTTGTCTGAGAGCCCAGTGAGGAGCCTGTTCACATTAAATTACAAAATGTTTGGGGGGATCAAATGACAGAAAGCTTGTATTGCTTTTCCATTGCTGAAGAAGAGGGACTGTCTATAAGCAGGGATGATTCAAATAGCTGTGTGAAAAAAAAAACCCCGCGAGAGTGAGGGAGATTTTTCATTCCTGTTCCTTTATTAAGATGATTTCCTTCTTTTTCTCTTCGGGTCTTGCAGAGTTCCCTTTACATTTGCAAGTGAAAAGGACGGGGTCTAGGCTAAGTAGGGAAGCTTGAATGTGAACTCTGTTTGTGTCAGGCATTGTGAGCTTGGTGATCTCTGTTTATCTCTTAGGAAATAGTCCTGCTTGCACAACAGGGCAAATGCAATGCGCAGATGTCAGAGCTGCTAGAGCAGAGAGGGCTGTCTAGGAAAAGCAATGCCAAACCTAATGGCTAGAGTGGAAAAGTAGCAGCTAGGACTTTGGGCTTCCCTTCCTCCCTATGCCTTTCCATGGCTGCAGGCAAATCCCTAGGCCAAACAGAAAGCTTCTTATTCTTGGTAGTGAGCTGCAGCTCCTGCAAACAGTACTGCTGATAGGAGGATGTTTTTAGAAGTGGTTACTCACATATGGATGCAGAGATCTGTGCTCTGGTCATCAGTGCAGTAGTTAGAATAGTCTGAGAACTAATAGCTATTCCACAGGACTTCCTCTTCAATGTGCAGTAATTACTGGATATGTGTATTTGGGAGTGAGGGAGCTATAAAGCTTAAATTTATTAGGACAACCTCAGTCTGTCTTGCTACTACATGAAGTTATTGGAATGTTTCTCCTTTGTGTTCCTGCAGGTATACAATGCATGGGGATTTGAACGGGAGGTTTTGTGAAGCTCTGAGATCCAATTTGTCTTCCAGGTTACAGCAAGGCCCCATTTTTCCCAACCTTAACAAGTAGCAACCATAGTTTACTAAAACATTTATTTATATTTAGTGAAAACTTACTGACGCACAGTTGCTTTCGTGTTTAAGATCACAGTTTATAGCCCTTTGAAGTCTGCATGTTTGAAGGAAAAAGATGTGCTTAGGGTAAGCTGAATTTGAATTAATCATGTAGGCAGGTAACAGGTTGAGTTTGCAGGTGTAGCTCATTTTGCTAAGGGAGTAAGTCAAGCAGTGAGTAGTGCTGGGCCAACTTGTATCGCAACAGGAGGTGGTGAAGCTTCAGTGCAAGGTAGTGTGGTTCATTGAATTCAAATTATTGACCAGTTCTCCAGACTTCAGAGATGATGGTGGTTCTGAAGGAAAAAAGTTACTTTATGATTTGTATAGCTTTATGACATGGAATTGTGAAGCTGGAATAAATCACACAGATTTTCAGCCCTGATACTTTAATATGCAGTGATTTCAAACTTGAAAACTGCAAATTGTTTCAAGGTTTGGATTTATATTTTCCTTTTTGAATGATATATTTGTTTTAATTAATATGTGACCCAGTGGAATCATTGCAATAAGGAAGAATTTTAGGGAGCTGAGAGGCAGAATGTGTTTTTGGGTAGTTCCCAAATATAGTACTGATTTTGGTTGTTTGATCTCTGCATTAGTAATTCCATGGTTGTCCTTGTATCCAGCCCCTTTTAAATCTTCTCTTAGCACAAGAGGGTTGCAGCATGTGCATGCTGTGCTGATCTTTTTTGTTTAACTAGAGCTGCTTTTGCTCTCAAACTAGCTATCAGAATATGATGGGTCAACAGGATCGTTCTCTTTATCGTGAAGCACACCTGAAATATCTGCTTAGGTAGTGCCTGTGATTTCTCAGCAAATATTCAACCCAGTGGGGAGCTGCAGGACTCACCTCCATCTCCCAAGGGTTAACAGTAACCTATAATAATAATCTTGTGGCACAAAAATGCTTCTTTTTATGCATTACCTATTTCCAGAGGCGTAATTTAGGTTTTGTATCAAAATGGATATCACAAACGCTTATGCTTCCTGCTGGGAATGAAAGTGCTACCGAGAGACTTCTTTCTCTGTTATTCTCATGGTGTCCGGGAGGAGTGAGGAGGCAAGGAAACAATTGCTGATATCTGTAGCAGTAAGTATAAATAGTAGCAGGGTGGGTTGCAGAGGTAAAATAGTTCAACAGTATTGTTCCCGTGAAAGTCTTGTCTTTGCTCTTGGTTAGACTATATGGTGAAAACACATGTGTTTTCATATATGGGGCAAATTAACATATCAACAAGAAAAAAAGTTGGGTTTATTTTGTAACCACACAAAAATTTCTCCTGTCATCAAAAGAAAAGAATATTGTCACAGATTAAAATGAGATTGTGTGTTAATGTCTAAATACACAGGCAACTATGCTTAAATGTGCTGTGTGATGAGCACACGCATGTCCCTGCTCTCTCTGTGCATATTTCATGCCAGATTCTGCTGTAAATCCAGTGGAACTGTTTCCATCAGTTACTTTCCTCAAGGATCTGTCAGTTGAATGTTTTCATATATGAAAAATTATGTTTGGATTTGTTGTTATTCTTGAAAGAAGTGGAAACAAGGATAGCAAAAGCTGGATTTGAAATTTTCTTTTGAGGTCAGAAATGCTTAGCGAACACCCAGATAGTTTCTTCCTCCCTGGTACTGGTTTTCCATTGGAAGCACATGTAGGAGGAGAAGGAAGATTTTAACAAAACCTACAAAATACTCGTGTTTCTGAATTTCCTGGCAGTTGCTATTTTTTCCTGCTCTTTTGTGCAAAACTCGGTTGTATCAAATTTGTCCCAAACCCGTCCTGCTCTGTCCTCACAGCCTGCCTCCTTCTCCTCTCCCCGATCCCTGGTTTGGGCAAGAGGGCAGTTCCCGCTGGGGAACACATTCTCTTTGCTCGGTCTTTGGAAGGAAGGTGTTCCCAGGGTTCCTGGTGCTCGAGTCTGGCAGGTTCAGGTGCTGAAATTGGAGGGGGTGAAAAGTGCTCACCTGGTCTGCACGGTGGTGAGCGTAGACACCTGAGGCCTGACTGGGCATGGCAGTAGGGTCTGGTGGGGAGAGAACAAGAGTCCTGCCCAGTCCCTGGTGCAGGTCTGCCTTGGTGTGCTGTCCAGTCCATAGGCTATGTACAGTGAGTACTTGGGGCTGCTTGAGTACGTGTGTGTACTGGCTTAAGTGCCGTGGGAATAGAGAGAGCAGAGCCAGGTCAGGCCTGGTGAGATTTATTCCATTGGTTTTAGCCCTGCACACGTAGAGTTGTATTGGCTTTGGCCTGCAGTCACCTGGCTGAGCATGAAAGTGACCCTTAAGTAGACCGGCATTCCCAATTCCAAGTGTGGTGGATGAGTGTATGGCAGAGAGCATGGAGAGCATGAGCTGTGGTCCTGCTCTGCTGCTGAAGTGCTCTGGGGTGCTGGTAAGTCTCTTGACCTTTTGTTCCTTGGTTTTCTTGTATTTAAGGACGTACAGACTTGCCATTGCACATGGGTGTTGCAAGCATTAATTAATTAACATTTGTACCGATTTGGAGACTTATAACCCTAAATAAATAAGAACTTAATCAGTTATTTTTCTTCATATTTATGCTATAGGAAAAATCTACTCATTTATTTCCAAGCACATGACACACACAAACTATCTTCACACTTCTGAGTGAAGCTGGGGCTTGATGCCAAAGCTTTTTTTTTCCTAGAGAATATGGTATACTCGTACACTCAGATCAAATGGTACAACCTTACAGTTTCACTCGGGAGGTGGAAATTTTTTTCTTAGTGTGTTTTTGTACTTAGAAGCTGTAAATACCAGGCGCTTCTCTTCAGTCAGGTTCTTTGTCCTCATGACTGCGCCCATTGCCAACGTCCTTTAGCGTGTGAAGTTGCTTCTTTGGAGTAGCTCTGACGAGTAAACTGGATGTCTTTTTTCCCCATATGTTCTGCCATCTCCTTCTACATTAATTATTGCACTTAAAGAATCTGGGAGTTGGAGAAGGAGAATGGAGAAAAAAAATGTAATATCACCTTTCATCCTCTTTCCTTTGTGTGTGGAGAATCCCTTTAGTGTTTTGATTTGGGAAGGAGGAGTAACTCCTGCTCCACACCTGATGCAGCACTTCAGAAAGGCCATACAATGCCCTGGTTTAATGTGGAGCATTGAAGCACAATGATGTGAAGGAAGTCAGAGTTCATGGCCATCTCTGCATTTGCTGTCATAAGGGAGTTAAATCAGAGCTCAGGGTTTTTTTCCTTTGTGCTTTAATTTCCTTTGTTTTAAGAAAGTATTTTTTAAATGAAGTGGGGGAGGAAAGTAATATGCCACTGACATGAGTTGGGATCTGAGGCTCCTGTGGACCCCATAGGATGTCAATGGACTCATTAAGATTTAGCCAAGTTTTATGCATTATTCATAATATACATTCACAGCATGCACCCTAAAGACTGTCTCCTGTGAATGCTTAGTCAGAATCATTTGCATTCTGTATTATGGATCCATAATATAGAATACATTTAGCTACGTTTTGGGTATTATCCTTTACACATATTTCCAGCCTTTACTGTTCTGGCATATGCAGCAAATGTGTTTAAACAATAGAATGCAGTTATATCTTGTTGCTCCATAAAAACTAATGCATAATAAGCACCCCGATGAAAATTAATTATTGCATAAGAGCAATGGACAGGCTTTTTCCTCTTTGTAGCTTCAGTGACATTTTAAATTTACTTTTCTAACATGTTTAAGAAGTGTTTAAAATTCCCAGCTTGATATTTTGTAAATTTTGTGTTTCGAATACACACAAAAATCATTTTTGATGTGGAAGGCTGGCAGGTGATGAAACATCAAATTGAAGCTGAGATGCTTAATAGTCATAAGAGTCTTTTGCTGTAAGTTTACTCTAATCCTACGAACATTATTTCTGCTGTACATGACAAGACGAAAGAATCAACAAAACACCACATCAGAAAATTAATTCTCTTCCTGTCATCTAAAGCACTGGAGCTCCTCTGTTTTCTTTTTCTCAGCTGCCAGTACATCTTGGTGATGGGTCTGATCTCAGCTTTGCCACTGATCCACAGAGTGGCCCAGACGTGTTCCTTCATATACCTCTGCCTTAGTTTCTCCATGGGAAATGGTGCTCCTTAAAATTCTCTATAACAGCTCTCTATTAAGATTTACTCCTTCAGCACCCTGACACTGCCAATAGAGAACATTCCTGTGTGAAATAGTGATTTTGCAAGAAAGTAGGATTTCTTTTGGGACCAAATTGCATTAGAGGGAAGACAGGGAGGGATGAGGATTATCTTCCTTGTTCAGAACTGGTTGAGGGATCATTTTTATGAAGTGTCTTCCATTCTGGGGACCATGAAAATATTTCTAGTTGCCAGTACCTGCATGAGAAAACATGACACAGGTAAAATCTGGGATCTTTTGGTATCTTCTGTAGAACCATTTTGCTTGAGGAATATCCCCTCTGTATGTTCAGGAAGACATGGGGAATGTCAGCCTTTCATCCATTTCCTTGTTCAGGGCAGTGCTAAAGGTTGTACAGGTGACAGAAGAGCTGTTAGGGTGGTGATGTCCTTGTCTCAGGAGCCTGGCTGAGAGTGGTGGGCAGCAGTGGTTCCTTGAGCCTAAATATACACTGTGTGCACAAAGGATGTCAAGTGACTTACTACGTCAAGGTCTTTGCCAATGTAGTAATACTTGATTAAAAGCCAAAGCTTATCAAACACTTAAAAAAAAAAAGGCTTGATATCACATAGGGTTGAAATGGGTTTTTTCCCATCGTAGGCTTAACACAAGAGAATGTTTTGGCAAAGTACAGTCAGGAGGCAAATAGTTGGTATAAAATCAGTTCAAAATCATAAGGATTATTTATATTTACTTTTTCCCACTAGATCTTCAAGTTTACCTTGAAGCATTCATACGTTTAAGCCTTAAGGACGCAGTAGAGAGTTAGGAAGGATTTTGCTGTGGCCTAAGCAAAGTGGAAACATTCTGTTGTTTGGAACAGAAGTGTCTCTTGAGCTCTCAGTAGAGTAATATCTAAAATACAAACATTTTATTTTTTTTTGTTCAAAAGAGATAACCAATTTTTCATGAGAATTTTTCACAAGTGAATTGAGAATTGTAAATCTGCAAATATATGTATTTTGCAGCAAGCCATTGCTGTTACTTGTTCCTTTTGCTTACATAGCAATTGACAGTTCATTATTTTTAAGCCTGATGCATAGAAGCAAAATAATTTGTTCTTTTCTTTTATGTGAGATGTAGTGCATGGAGTTACCTATGTGTAGCATACTAATAGTCTGTATAGAGTGTAGTAAAGTAGGGTAAAGTAGAATAAGTGTAATCATTGTAGAGAGAATATTAATTTTGTGAGCAACTGTTACTGGGTGTGTTGCTTGTTAGCTTTATGCCCAGTGCAGCAAAGCTACCCTTCCATCCTAGCTGTTGCATACATGGGGCAGGGGACAGGAAAGAAAGACAGCAGGTATAAGGCTGAGATCCAGGTTTCCCCTGAGCTCTGTGGAGAAAAGTTTTTCTTGTTGTTTCCCTTGAACCTTGAGCTTTCCTTCCTTATCCTCTCCTGTTCCTGCTCCTCCCCAGCTCCGGTTACAGCCCTAGCATTACCCTGCTGTACACTTTCATGCTGTGTCCTGAAATCTCCAGCATGAAACCCAAATTAATCTGTGCATCAAAGATTATTAGCTTGGTCTCTGCCACATGCTTATGACATACTGTTGGGCCATTTCACTAGTTGGGCATCAACATTTGAGACTGGTGAGAACATATTTTTGCCACTACAAAAGAATGTAAACAATGCCCAAAAAATCAGGATGTCAAAATATGCCTTTCAGATTCATGAATATGCTATAGATAAGCCTAACTTCTGAGATTTTCTTTTATTCTCATGAATACCATTTACATTTGAGCAAATGCAAATTCATTTCCACTCTTGATGCTTTGGAAGCTGCTTCTGGGAAGTGAGTAGAATGTGAGTTTTAGTCCATCCCAGTTCAGGCCCCAGTGCTGCGTGTACAACCTTGGGATTTCCAGAGCATTCAGCAGTTCTGCTCCATCTGTTTTTCTTTTCAGCAATCTAAATTCATAATGTAAAATTTGCAGTAGTGCAATGAGCATAGGTTTTGTTAGTGTTATTAGGCTCATAATGTGGAAAATAAAGAACTTGCTTCCTACTGTTTAGCAAAATTTCTATGAAGTTCCTAACAGTTTTATTTAATACTTGTAATAGGTAGCTTTATCTTTCTAAGTGATTTAAAACAGTCTTTCTGCTATGAACAGCTGTTTAAATAGGAACTAGGATAGACAGAAAATGAGCATTGTACATTAACTGGACTCATGATTAGCTGGATTGTAAGAGAAGGAGAGTTTTCTTTTCCTGTATTAATGTCTCTACCTCCATGGTAGTATCAGGCCTAAAAGAGCACTTCTGTATCAGGTTTCAATTCAAGACTTCTCAGGTGCTGTGTTGCCATTATTAATTATGCTATAGAAGCAGTGGCTTGAATGGATGTAGTTTAAAGGGTTTCACTGGGTTACCAGCTGTACTTTTAGTTCATTTTTTGGAGGTTTTACCTCTGATTTAGTTCATGAAAGGAAATCCAGACTTTGCAGTTAGCTGATACGGTAGTACACTTTGTTCTCTTGGTGTTTTCTCTGTCCTTTGTCCAAAATTATCTGCATAGTATTTCTGTCCATCCCTAGTGTTAAAAAGTCTACTGTCAGAACCCTCATGCATTATGGGGTTTTAGAAGTAATAGATTCCGAGTTCCTTTTCATTAGCCTTGATTCTCAGCCTTTATAGTTCAGGGTCTTTAACTTTCAACAGTGAAATTCAGCACTTTAAAAAATGATCACAAGCATTGAGGCTTTAAGGAAAGCACCAGGTATTCCAAGACAATAGAAAAAGTTCATGGGTGTTTGCAACCCTGGAACTTCCTGGAATACACGATTAAAAAGGGCCACAAAGATTCCCAGGTTGTGTGTTCCTCCCACACAGAAGACCTTTCACCTTGTGATGTTTCATGGGGTGCATAATATCCAAAGGAAAAAAAGTGAAACTGTACCTCTCTTCTCCTTACAGTAGAGTTGGAAGCAGAGGGAAACTGAGCACGATAAAGTGCATTTAGTGAAGATAACACTTCTGTTCTTTTTGCTTAGGTAATTTATCTGAAGAATAATTTCCCCAAAATTTTAATTGAATTGAATTCCCCAAAATTTAATTGAAGGAGAGGTGCAAATTTTTACGGATTCCTGTATTGGGTATTACTCAGACACTTTGACAGACTCTAAAGATCTGTGTTTTTGAAAGGAGTATTCCTCACCTGTCTAAGTCTACCCCTTCCACTGGTCTTTTCTTATACCATCAGGAGGGCAGGGAGCAGACACTTCTCTCCTACTTTCCTGTCTCCTTACTCACAAGAGCTTCAGAAATCAACCATGCTCAACTCAGCCAACAGGATTCTTCACCTCCCAGTGGACGAGGCATTGTTTATATTCTGCAGTTTGTTACCTGCCTAAAATACTCAGGTCTCTGATGTGAGTCTATTCAGAAATGGTTTTCTCTGCTGTTTTTCTGTAACACTTTCTGTGTGCATGCAAATATCTCCCAGGAATGGCTCTAACATTCCCCCACCCTTTTTCCGGTGATTGCAAATAAAATTTGAAGTCGTGTTGGGGCTTGCAATCCTTGCCAGGCTGTTCCTTCACCTCTGTTACATCTCATGCTCAGGCAATTAGCAGGAGGTACAGTAGCCTGGCTGTTATTTGTTCCCAAGTTTGAAAACCTAAACTTGCTATTCACTATTTTCTCACTTTTGGCAGTTTTGCAGCACTGGCACTGTTCTGATCATCCTGATTTGTTTTAGCTCCGAGACCATTTTGTAGTGATGGATGAAAAAGCAAAGATGAGTTTGGAGCTACATTCATTCGTCTCTGTGTTATTTTAATGCTAAATCCCAACGATAAATATTATTGTTATA